>SNQJ01S0030263.1:6826-18808 GCA_010110895.2 Picea sitchensis | reverse complement strand
ACTTTATGTCCCCTCAAAATCACAAAAAGTGTGATTTAATGTTCACTTTACCAAAAAGTGACATTTTGCACTTTAACCAAAGTCAAGTACAAAATAGACATAAAGGACATAGGACAAAGTGCCAAGTGACTTTCCCACATGTGTTAAGGAGGCATAACACATGGGGAACACCTCCCAAGGTATACAAATCAACAGTAACATTGTTTCATTCTTGTATAGTTACATTGTTGTTGTATATCTCAATAACTCAATTTTGGATAATCTTTAGGCACTGGTCTAATTGTTGGGTTTGTTTGTCATTAAAGGAACTGTTATCCCTCCAGTTTAGAGATAACTAAGGAGATTATGTCTCGAGGCTCATAGGTCCTAGACATGGAGTACCGAGAGCCAAATCGACTTGAGCATGGCCCTGGAGGGCCCATGTCTTCATTCTTCAGCGCCTCCACTTTGTCAGCAGCAGCAACATCCGTCACCTCGGCCTAGTCCTGTAGCAGAGATGGATCTTGCTCCATGAGGTAATGAGTCCGAGTATCATGGTATGTGTCACTCTAATCCTCAAAACCTTTGAATATGTGCATTCAATTCTTTTTGCTTCTAACAAGTGCTTGGATCTTATACCTCTCCACTTGACCATATCTGGAGGAAATGACAGGAAGCCCTAGTACGCTGGTACCCATAGGTTTTGAGTTGCCACTGGAGGGATTCATGAGAAGCCATCGTCCGCTCCCACCATACTTGCCACTTTCCATCTTTCTCTCGCTCATCCATCCCATTACACTGGTCCGAGCATTGAGTTGGAAAAATAGGTTGTACCTTACCTTGTGGGAAGAAAGGGCTAAAGGCCCAAAGGGTAAAAGTAGCTGGCAAAAGATAGAAGCCAAAGAATGAAACCTTGAGATATAAGGTCCATGGGTATATAGCGGTATGACACTGCCAGCATCTGGTCACCACGCCAGGGTAGTGGCTCTTGGTGGTGTTATCCCCCACTTTCAGAGATAACTAAGAGATCATGTCTCAAGGCCCACAGGTCCTAGACATGGAGTACCGAGAGCAGGATTGACTTCAGCATGGCCCTGG
Source organism: Picea sitchensis (assembly GCA_010110895.2). NCBI lineage: Eukaryota > Viridiplantae > Streptophyta > Pinopsida > Pinales > Pinaceae > Picea > Picea sitchensis. The sequence goes on along the minus strand of SNQJ01S0030263.1, from coordinate 17,731 downwards.
AGGGCCCACCTTTTCTCTCTTCAATCATTTTTATCTTGTCAGCAGCAGCCTCCACCACAATCGGCTTGGTCTTGTGTCAGAGAGGGTTCTTGCTTCATGAGGTAATTAGTTTAGGTATCATGGTATGTGTCACTTTGATCATCAAAACCATTGAATGTATGCATCTGATTCCTTTTATTTCTAACAACTGCTTGGATCTTACACTTGCCCACTTGACCATGCTTTGGGGATTGACAGGGTGTCTTAGTAAGCCTATGTCTGTTGGTTTTAGTTAGCCACTGGGGTTGTCTCTGAGAAGCCATCGTCCGCTCCCCTCACACTTTCACTTTTCCATCTTGTTTCCCCACTCCCCTGTCCCATTCCACTTGTTCGGACACTGGGTTGACCTCTCTTAGGATTGCACATTATCTAGTGGGAAGAAGGGGCTAAAGGCCCAGAAGGTAAAAGCAAGCTAGTAAAAGATAAAAGCCTAATAATAAAACCTCGAGATGCTTCGCCCAGGGATCCCCGAGAAAGCAATAAAAGGCTTCTCAACAAGAAACAAGAGGGACCCTAAAAAAATAATAAAACAAGACCTAACCAGAGGATAGGGGGTGTCATCACGAGCCAGCCTATTAGGTCCATGGGTACCTAGCAGTATGACATTGCCATCAGCTGGTTACCACGCCAGGGCAATGACCTTTGGTTGCATGGCCAAGGGAAAGGGGGTCTCATCACGAGTCAGCCTTCTCATTTCTGTAAAATTACTTGTGGGTAACGTTGTCACCACTGGTCACCATGCCAGGGCAGTGTCCCCTGATTATCTCTTGAGCAAAAAAAGAAAGAAAGAGCAATAAAAAATGAAATAACAAAAAAGAATAAAAGGCATGAATGGGCTTGGAAAGAATTGCATCCATGACAGGTACAACTCGCCTTCTACAAAGGCACCCACAGGTAACTTCTTGCATCCTTGGCCTTCATCACACCCACCTGCTTGGACATCCCTTGACCACTTCATCGATTTACATGGCTTGGAAGGGGTCTCTTCCGGAAGCTTCCCTTATTCAGTGGACACTAGCCCAATAGGATGCCTTGCCCTTTTCTCAGACTTGTATAGTAGGTTTGTGTAACGTCTTTGAGCTATTGACTGATCTATTAAGGGTTTTATGCATGTGTTTATTAATATTGATGACGAAATATGATTGACATTGCTATGATCCCTATGACTGATGAGCCCATGGAGGGCGTGGCTTTTGATGTGCAAGACCATACTCGACGGACAGGTATCATCTTGGACCGGTACACATGGAAAGATGATCAGTTCAGACCTCCATGGGGCTGAAGAGCCCATCAGGTGGATGTTGAGACCGCATCAGGGGGCAGATACAGGATAGAGATGCATCCGGAGTTTTGCACCAGAGGAGAAGAGGATGTTCCACCAGAGGCACCCCAACAGAGCTTGACCTAGGGGGGATGACCCTTTCTCAGTGAAACACCGACCTTGGGAGGCCTAGGACGTCACCATCTTGACCATGACGTCACCCAACATCATGGACGTTTTGGGGGGCAGACTAGGCAGCAGTGGCACATGTGGCGGGTTGGAGAAGCCCAAGGAGGGCTAACGTTTTGCTCCAGGACGCCCCATCTACCCAAAAAGGGGATAACGTCTCCCTTGGAGGGGATTTTACTCTCTTTTAAGCTTGATTTAGGATTTAATTTGACAATTTAATGTAAAACTAATATGATTTGATATTTTGGCCTTGTCGGCCTTTTACCTGACCTAAAATGTAAAATTAGGTCAAGGTTTTGTATAAATGAGGGATTTTCACTCTCATTTTATCATGACAACTCACTCACCACTAGGTGAGGTCTAAAATTTGCGCCCTCTCTTTGGTATTTGGCTGATTTAGTGAGGCGCACTTGTTGAAGGAAGACATTTTTGGCATTTTATGGTGTTTCTCTTGAAGGAAGGTGTTACAACTAAGGTTTGTATGGTTATTTCTTGATGAATTGTAAGTATTTTTCTACAAAACTTCTTGAATGAATGTTTGTAGTCTAATTTCTTGCATATGTTTATGAATTTCGCTGAATCAAAACCCTAGGTGACAAGCACACAAGTAGGTCCTTGCCTCATGTCCCCTGATACAGAATTTTTTCAGCCATTGTTGGAGAAAGAAAGAGTCTAGCCGTAGCTACACTCCTATTTCTTCTTCCCTTTAGCTAGTCGTACCTTTACAAACTGAGAAGAAGAAGACGTCTTGAAGCCTAGGGCTTCTACACTTCAGGGCCGATTTTTCTAGGGTTTGCTAGTAGAGCCTTGCTGCTGCAACACTTTGTCTTGACTCCCTTTGCGCTGAGGATGCCAAAGTGATCCTTAAGGAAGGGCGCACTTTTCTAGATGATTTTGGGGCTGAAATACTTCTTCAATAAAAAGCCCTAATTTGCATGTACGACAATAGTGACGTTTTTCACTTTCTCTTGTGAAAGATGCTCTCTTTAGCTTAGCTCTGATACCATGTTAAGGTTTAAGCTATGATTGAGTTTCATTTCATTTCATTAGATAACAATAGCATATATAGGATCACTGAGAAATACACAATCACAAGAGACACATCATTTATCGTGGGAAACCCTCATGGGGGAGATAACCCAGCAAAAGCTTCATTAATATAGATAGCCAATACAATGCCAAGAGATAACTCAAACAAATACAGAAAGTCCTCTCCAAGAAGTGTGCCTCTCTCTCTCTCTTCTTCTTCTCCAACTGCAACTCCAAACTTGCGCTCTGATGAACAAGTGAGTGTGTGTGTAAATGAGGCGCTAGCCTCTCTTATTTATACAATCTGGCAGGCGTTGAACTAAGGTGTCTTTTCACTGGCAGGGTCGACTTCTTAATTTGGGTGGTTATAACCACTTTAATATATTCTGGGTGGTTATAACCACTTTAATATATTCTGGGGCTGACTTCTCATTTAGCCTATTACAATTAGGGTTTGACCAATCCGCAAAAGGGGATTTGGTCATTTATAATACCCGACATGATCAATCAACAAAAGGGGATTGATCTAATGAATAATACATCAATAATAAATAGAATACTCTTTGCAGTTACAATATTTCAACAATTTAATTAATCTCCTAAATTATAGGAGAACTGGGGAACATGATTGAGACATGTTTTTCATGTCCCCAGTTGACTGAGGCCTGAAGGCGAGCTAGCTAAGGGAGAAGGCAACTTGATTGAGATGACATGGAGTGGGAGGAGATCCCAATGAGGGAACTCGACTCCCTCTCCTAAGTGGCGCATCCCCAAAACCTAGCGCATCTATTAAGGGACCCATGCCTCACTTAACTAACCCATCACTCCCCCTTACTCCCACTCTCACTCTCACTCCCCTTCACTCCACTCCACTCCCTATTCACTCCCACGCATCTCCTCTTCACTCCCACATAACTCCCTCATATCCTCATGCATTCCTAAACCCTAAACCTAACCCTAGCGCATGCATCACTTAGGAATTGTCACCCCACTTCCTATATAAGAAAGGGTCAACCTCTCCATTAGTGAGTTCAGTCTTGGGCGAAGAAGCTATTGTAATATTGTTGAAGCATTTGGAATAAAAAGTCTTTGGAGCTATCTTGGTGTGGACTCAAATGTGTGGTTGTCTTGACCTAAATGTAAATATTTTTATGAGATAACATTTATTGATTTATATTTTTATTGTATGCTTAATTGTTAAAGCCTTGTAGGTATGCTATCATATGATAGGGTAAGAGTAATCTAGGTTGATTGATCTTACTTCTTCTTTACTTCATAGATTCTTCAATGCATGCTTTATTTTTGGTTGAATTTAACATGTTTTGTGAGTTGTGTGTGTAGGGAAGGTCTTTAACAGTTTTGTGCAGGATTCAAGTGTGTAGTTACAGGTTCCTCAAGGCGGAGGATTGACAAGTGGTGGATTCCATTGTCATCTTCCAAGGATTTGAGATCAAACTCCCCCTTTTCATACTAACAAAACCCCATAGCCCAAAGTTCCAGGCTCAGACGGAAGCTCCAGAAAACCGATAAAATTTATTTCCTCTTTCTTTCTTTGATTGCATGCAAGTTAGAACAAGTCTATATTTCATTATTGAATATCTAAAATTTGCATGCATGGTTTGCTAGATCTAGGCTAAATTTTGTCATTTTTAAAGATAGATCTAGGCAAGTTTGAAGCAGTTTCTTTGGTCTTTTCACTCAGAAATCTAATCAAAGTTTCTTGCTTAGTTTTAAGTTGTTTATCAAGTTGTTTAGAGGTCTATTGTTTGCTCTCCTAAAACAGCAAACAGAAGTCACTAAAAAAAGCCTAAGTTAGGTTTGTTTAAAGCCTCAAAAAAGCCCTAAAAATTTACTTTTTTGCCTCAAAATTTTGGTAAAAACTTTTATTTGTTTAAAACTTATTTCCATCGTTTTTAACTTCATTTGTTTGTTGTTTTGTTGCAGCAAATACAAGAGAAGATTCTGCCAATTTTGGGCAAAATCAAGGCTCACGGGGACCCTAGGGGGTTGTGACTTCGTCAAAACAAAGTTTCTTTTTTCTATCTTTTCTTCTTGTACTCCTCTTAACGATCCATTAATAAGGATCCCTCTTCTTCTAAGAGAGCTAAAAGCTCAAAGAGAACTCTTGTTCTCCATTGTAATAGTGCAAATAAAAGCGGGCCCTTTGTGCCCAGTTTTTTCATCTCCTTGGGGGGATTTGTGTTGTGGTTTTTCTGTCCCTTTTGAGTTGTGCATGCTTAAAATCTAACAATCAAATACACAAGTCAAATATATCAAACACACTACAACACTCTAAGTTTCATGCATGTCAACCATTTCTCAAATTTTCATGCATAGTTAATTAAGTTGTTTTCACGTATTTTCTTTCTTCAATCAGCGTTGCAACAACATTTATATTTTCAAGCAGTATCTTGTTTATCTTTCTCAACTACAAAACATGGTACATTATTTAATTGTTGCAAATTCATTTATTTCAAGTGTTTATGCAAGTGTCTCAATTACAAAGTAGGGTGTGTGATCTATCTATATCAAAGTAATTGAACCTTGCTAGTTTAATAGGGCAATCCCTTAAGATTGTGAGTTCATTGGAAGGAAAAAGCCCAAAAATGACTTGCGAAGTAAGGCGGGCCCTCTCAGGACCTGGCTTCCCACCTGTTTTGGACATCCAGCACTTTTGGTGAAGTTACTAGTGAAACCATTGGATTTCGGTAAATTCTCAGCAAGTCCAAGCAAAGAACAAGCTTCCTAAAGGGGCCAAACACTCTTCATTAACTTAATACAAAATTTACCTTAATAAAATCTTCAATCTACACTGCCCACAACTCCTTTTAAGGCACTGGTTTAAAATACTTTCAATCTATCTTATGTGAGCAGTTACATTTATGCATGTTATCTAATTCTATTTTATGCTCTTGAATATTGCAGATGTTGTATCCTTTTGATGTATGAATGTTTCATGAGTAAAGTGTTCTTTATGATGATAAATGTTAAATGGTGAATGATCGAATTTTATTTTCAACAATAAACTCCTAGATTAAAGTGTTTTTCTTTCTTAGTTTAGAAAAGCCTTAGTTTTATTTTTATAGGAACTACCCCCCTTGTCTTCGCTGGGAGTTGGCCTAGACGGAGGAGTTGAGGATTAGGTGACAGCACCTTGACTCGAGACTTGCCCCCGAGGACACACCAAGTGGATTGAAGGTTTCTTCCACGTTAACCCAGGTGTGTATTAGGACGGCAACAGGACGTCCTAGCATTTCCTCCAAACTTGGCTTGTAGATTAGTATAATTTCTTTGAGCACTTGTCCGGGTAAAAGGGGTTTTATGCACATGTTTAATAACTTGATGATTAGATGTGATTGACATTGCTATGATCCCTGTGACTTATGAGCCCATGGAGAGCGTATTTGTTGATGTTTCAGGACCATACCCGATGGACAGGTACACATGGGGAGATGATTAGTTCGGACTTCCATGGGGCTAAAATCCCACCAGATGGATGTTGAGACCCCGGCAAGGGGCAAAGACAGATCAGAGGATTGCACCGGAGAAAGAGAAGGACGTTCCACCAGAGGCAGCTTGGCAGACCCGTACCCAGGGTGTACCCTTTCCACCAGGACGTAGGCCTTGGAAGGCCCATGACTTCACCTAGGACACCCATGACGTCATCCAATGCTTATGGAGGTTTTGGATGGCAGTTGTGTGCCAAGTGGCACGTGTGGCAGGTTCCTGAGGCCCAAGAAGGCCTAACGTTTTGCTCCAGGAGGCCAACGTTGCCCTAAAAGGGCCTAACGTCACCCTAAAAGGGCATGACGTCATCATTTATGCTTGATTTAGGGTTTTAATTATGACATTTAATGTAAAACAGTATTTTGATGTAAATTTGGCCATGTCGGCCTTTTTTGACCTAAAGTAAAATTAAAGGTCATTGGTATGGTATAAGTAGAGAGCTAAAACTCTCATTTTCTCATCATCTTTCACTCACCCTTGGGTGAGATCAGAAATTTGCAGCCCTCATTAGGGTTTTGGACTAAAATTCTAGTGCACACTTGTTGGAGGGCTATTTTTGGTGAAATTTGGTTTTTTTATTGGTGGAAAGTCTACAACTAAGGTTTTGCTTGATAATGCTTGTTGAATGTGAGTAAAATTCTGCAATTCTTCTCTTACTTGAATGATTATGTTGTTTTACTTTGCATTTTGTTAATTTATGAAACTGCTAGTTCAAACCCTAGGGATCAAGCACATGTTATTGTCCTTGTTCTAATTTGCTATCTACCTGCTAGATTATGCCAAGGAGCCATTTTATTGAAGCCATTGCTAGGGCCTTGCCATTGCAACACCCTAGTATTTGTCCTTCATCCTAGTGGATTTTATCTTATCATTGAGTTAAAGAAGGAGGAAGACCTACTAAGGCCTAGGGTTACCTACACCTTAGTAGTCGTTTTCCCCTAGTGTTTGATGGTTGAAGCCTTGGCTTACAAACACTTCATCCATCAAATTCCTCTTGTATTTGGCTCTGTTACTATCATCTTACTCCTTCAATTCTTGAAGCCACTTGTTTACTCCATTTTTCCTATGAAAGCACTAGTCTAAGACCTCTTGCCCAAGTGTTTTGATCACAACCTTCAAACATCCAAATCTTTGAACAAACTACTAACACCTTCTAACCCTAGATTAGATTGATCTACTAACTTTATTGCTCCTATTATTCAATTGAGTTACAGCCATATTTTGCAGCATTTATAGCTTCTTTAAGCGATTGAAAACATTGACTAATGCATGGCCTTATTTGCTTCAGATGAATGTTGGTGTTATGACATTGATGATTAATGATTCTTGCTCATTTTGAAGCTTTTCTAAGGCATTAATTGTGAAGTATTATCTTGTAATCATTGTTTCTACACATCTTTGTTTACTTCACCAATATATTAGTCAATTGCTTTTATTAAGAAAGTCTTTGATTATATGAAGTACTAACCAACAAGTGCTCTTGCAAATATAGTTTTATGTTGCTTTGTTCCGGGTAGGTACACTTCTGGTTTATTATTTCTTTATTGGTTGTTTAACCGAACTTTCTGATCGGTGGTGACTTGTGACAGAGAACCTTTTACTTGGTCTTTATCCTTTGCCTTCTCAAAACCCCAGGTCACCGAGGACGTCTCCCCTGGGCCTACCACCCTAAATAGAAAGAGATATCCTATTGAGGTGGCAATGATAGGATAATCTCCCACTATGCAAATTTGTCTTCATTTTCCTTTTCCCTTCTATCAAAGTAAAAATTGCGCGATAACAATGCCAATCAGTGTTCCAAATGTTGTTGATGTTGTTTCCCTCTCTCTCTCCTGATGATGTTGTTTCCCTCTCTCTCTCCTGATGATGTTGTAGAATACCCTTCTTGTTAAGGAGGAGTGTTGAAATATTGTAAATGCAAAGAATATTCTATTTATTATTGAGCTATTATCTTATAGATCAATCCCCTTTTGTGGATTGATCATGTCAGGCTTTGTATAAGACCAAATCCCCTTTTGTGGATTTGCCAAACCCTAATTATATGTTGCTAATTAAGAAGTCGACCCCCAAGCCTAATTAAAGTGGTTTTAACCACTAAAGAAGAAGTCGGCCCTGCTTGATGAAGAAACACCACCCTAGCGCCTGCCAGCTAGTATAAATAAGAGTGGAAGGTGCCTCATTAGCTCACTCACTCAACTCACTCATCTAGTGCGCAAGTTTGAAGGAAGCTGCAATTGCCAATTGTCGGAAGAAGGAAGAGAGAGGCGCATTGCTCAGTGTTGGATATTCTCTTGTGTTTGGTTTATTATCTTGGCATTGTATTCAATCTATATTAAGGAAGTTTTTGTTGGGTTTTCTCCCCCATGAGGGTTTCCCAGGATAAATGTTGTGTATCTTGTGATTGTGTCTCTCTCAATGATCCTACATATGGTATTATTGTCTAGTAAATTGAAAAGAAACTTAATAGTTTCTCTAAATTTAACAATGGAGAAGTGCTTGGTCGGGTGGCTCATTTCTCGAGCAACTCTCGAACTTGCTTCTTTATTTCTTCATTCTCAAACATTGATAACCTATACATGCCAAAGTTAGGAAGAGGCGCATATTACTACAACTGAATCTCATGTTGTATCCCTCTCCTTGGAGGTAATCCTTGTGGTTCCTGAAACACTTCATCATAGTTAGAAATAATCAACTAATTCATCTTTATGTTTAGGATTACATCCTTTGAAAGCTTTGGATTTATCATCATCCTTAGCTTTGGAGTACAAAATTCTTACTTGCATTTACAAGCCTGTTCATTTGTCCTATAGTAACAAGAGACAAGTTAGTCTTCAAATGACGGACACTTACATTATATTGAATCCCATCATTTGTAAGATGATACTTGTTCTCTTACCTATAGAAGATAGCTTTCATGTCAGACAAATATGGACTTCCCAAAACAATTCCATAAATATCAAGTGGTACAACATCTAATTCTACTTGATCTATGAACTTAGGGGTGATTGCAAATATGAGCTCACATTGTTTAGATACCTTTTTTTCCAAGAAAAAATTAACTCAAATTTATATAGAGTATAAATTCGTTCACAATAGCAAAAGAGAGTTTTGTAGAAAGCAGCGTGTAAAAAACTGCTCTAAGTACATCCATTAAGGAATAGTCAGTTCCGGGAATAAACACCAGTATTCGAAAATCTGAACAAACAAAGTAGTGCATCTTGCTAAAAAAGGAGGCATGAAAATCTGTGCATGTAGCTAGTGGAGTGCAATCATTCCACAAGGACCTCGCCTCAACTTACATTTCAAAAATTGTGAGGATCGAAAGAGGGCTTTGTTCTCCATTGTCCCGGTGGTAAACTGTAAGCCTTCCTTCGATTTCATTTAGAGACCTCTTTGAGAGTAAGTTGGCCTCTTTGTTATGGACCCTATAGATGTGCTGGAAACTAATGTCTTTAAAGTTTTTTCCCAAATCCTTCGTTTTTTTGTTTCCAGCAATCAATGTTCAACGCTTGGAGATTACCATTTTGATTAATCCAGTCAATAATAACTTTCGAATCCCCAAGGATTTGTAGTTTGTTGATCGACTAGATAGTTGCCAGTGTGAGAGTCACCCATAAACCCATGAGTTCAGCTTTTGTATTTGATCCCGCTCCACAGTTAATGAACCACTTGGTAATCCTTGACGGATGGGTCTTGAAAGTACCGCCTGCTCCGCAACATAATCCATTTGACTGTGTTGCCCCATCAAAACAAGCTAAGGTGTAGCCCTCGGCCTGCGAAATCTCACAAACTTTGTTTGGGAAGACTTTCTGAGTGACCGGCTGCCAGGGGAAAGAATCCAAAATCCTGTGAACAGCAGAAAAAAGCGAGGGGGAGCAATCTTCAAAGATTACCTTGTTTCTCTCAATCAAATTGTTTAGATACCTACAACTTAACATCTCCACATACCCATCCTAAAGGTTATGGTTTTGGATGAGGTTTAGTTTCAAGTCTCAATGTCTTAACAGTTTCTTGATAAATGAGATTAACTTGCAAACCACTATCAAAGAGTATATCAATCTTATTATGTTTTGAGATGACTCTAATATGGAATAGTTGACTTATTTTCCTTTCATCATTCATAGTTTTAGATTTTAAAGAATTAGTAGCACTAGAAACAGCAAAAGAAGATGTACCTTGTATTCCCATGGCCATGATCTTGATTTCAGCACCTGAATCCAATCCAAGATCCCATTGGATTGTAGTTGTAGTCTTCTTATTACCGCTCTTATTTCCAAACCTCTTTGGTCTTAGTTATGGATGAAGTTTCCAACACTTGGCATCATCATGTCCTTCCTTTTTACAATGTGAACATGAAGGCTTCTCATCTTCTTTTTTCACTGGGTTGTTCATTTTATTCTATTATTTCCTTTGTGCTTACCTGCAACTAGATGAACTAATTTCTTTGAGAAGTTGTCCTTGTCATTCTTTCCTCTTGACTCAATATGAGTGGCTTGGACACAAACTTCATCAAGATTAGTTGGGTTAAACATAGGAATAGTATGTCTCAAATAACTATGTAACCCACCAATATACTTTAAAAAAGTTTCTTGCATATAACGAGAAATGACCTCTTTCTAAACTCTTGAGTATAGTCTTGCACATTCTATCCTCTATTTTGCCTTAGATTCTATGTAATGTCCCCACTTTGGGACATCATCACAGTACAGAGGTTTATGATGACCAAAGTAGCCAAATGGGTGTTATAGCGAGTACAGGGGTTATTGAGAGGCATTGTGAGGTCCAGCTGGCATTTCTCATCATATCTCATCATTATGAGCCATTCCGCACAGGTTGGCTTTGGTTCCGTTGCATTCCGATGATTTCCATGATTTTGACTA
>SNQJ01S0030262.1:32117-51389 GCA_010110895.2 Picea sitchensis | reverse complement strand
TGTACCCTTTACATTACAATTAGGGTTACAGGCAGGTCTGACTCTTGAACAATATAGCAAGGGATCTCATACACCCACTAGTGCTCATCCACTAGGGGCACATCCATATGGATGTCCATATCTCTGGCTCATTGCATTACACACAAGAACCACTTCTAGTGCTCAACCACTAGGATCACGTTCACATGTGCTCATCCACAGGCACGTCCACTCAACAAATCTTCTTTCCCACTGTATTACACAGGAAAGTCATCTAGAGTTTCTCATCAACTCTCTTCTCAGAGGAGGCTAATACATCATCTTCATTTATGTTCTCATGACGATGCACCCAGCACTTTGGGATTTCACACGTTCACCTTATGCTCAGCCACAGGCACGTCCAACTCTGCAGATCTCCTTTCTCACTGCATTACACAAGAGAATCATCTAGAGTTCTTCTCAACTCTCTGTAAGGAGGAGGCCATCTCTACGTTCCAACTCTGTCTCAGATAGGAACCACACACCCCTCTCAGCAGCTCTCTCTCAGGTTTGTAAGCTGGAGAATGTGTCACGTAGCTGCAATCATCAACAACAAAGACAAAATATGCACTATTGAGCTTAACAAGAATAACAAATATGCATCGGTCATCCTTTATATCTATTTTACAGTCTTTAAGTAAAAGACCAAGTGTTTTGAACTTGGAAAAATAATCTTCAACACAAGGGAAATCATTGGGATTTAAAGTCATTAACTGATTTTCAAGCTAGTGGGCTTGAATCACATTGTGTTTACCAAATACGTCTTCCAGCTTATCCCAAGCTTCATCTGGGTCATCAATTCTTTCAAGGTGAAACAGTAAATTAGGAGAGATGGACATTATGGTTAATCCACGTGCTTTGTCATTCCTATTATCTAATTTGGCTGTCTTTTCACCATTATTGAAGACATTTTATTTTTTGAAGGTAATCTAGTTCAGTCATTTACTTCGAAGTACATCCTCCATATGGGATTTAAATGAGAAGTAGTCGGTATTAGTAAGAAAAAAATCACTTGGAGTAGCCATCTTAAAATATGCACGTAATATGGATTCAAAAGCTCAAGCTAATTCTCTGGATGGAAAGCTCTCGAAAAAATAGGCAATCTAAAAAACGGCACTAAAAACAAACTTCAGATGCGAAAGTTATGCCTTTTTTTTAAAAGGCATTAACAATGACAAAAGTGCCACGTGGCAGATAAAAGTTGGCCCATGTGGTGATCGATGCAGAATGATTTCATTGAAAAAAAATTCCCTTCCTCCTCTAACTTTGTCTATAAGCTCACTTTTACAGGTAAGTTACTTATGAAGTGACCCACTTTTATAGAATAAGTGAGAATCATTTTTACAACGAAGTTATTTTATAAACTAAACTTGCATGCAAAAAGTAACTTTAAGAAAAGAATATTAAAGTTACTTTATAGTGATTCACTTTTATAATTTAATGCACTTGACAATAAAGTTATGAGATAACTAAAAGTTGCATAAACTTTTTCAAAAAGTAAATTAAAAAAAACGAAGGATTTATACTCAAGACCTCTTATAAATAAAGCAACTTTCAACCAAGTGAACTAATACTTAATATATATCAAATTTGATAGAGGAGGAAGGGGGCTTGTTTCTCTTTTTCTCTCTTCTGGTTTCTACTCTTTGCCTTGAAGTGCATGCCTACCCCAATGTTAGTTTTTGGGTCGCTCGGACAAGTACTTCCACATTGGCAGTGTCTAGCATGCGGAGGTGTCCGAGTGATGCTCTCTAGATATTTAACTTTATAATTGCATATATAAAGTTAAAGTGTTTTTATTTAATGACTAAAGTCACTTTTTATAAAGTTGAGTGACTCAAGTGATTTAAGTCATCTCAACGAAAGATTAAGTCACAACCGTCGATCTTAGGGAGCCAAGATCTAATCTTGACAGTTGAGATCTTAGGGTTAGGGATTTGGTCATTAAGAGATTATAAAAGCAAATCTACTGATAGTGAGAGACACATAGTGAACTGAGAGGAAGAGGGTGAATTTGTAACTCGAGGAAAGGCAATTTTGTTGGGCCAAAAAAGTTGGACAGAAAAAGCAGGGCAAAAAAAGCAGAGTCAAAAATCAGGGCCGAAAAAGTTATGTGGAAAAAGCTAGGCCAAAAAGATGGGCCGAAAAACTTGTGCAAAAAAACAGGGCCGAAAAAATAGGGCCCTACAAGCCGAGTTTGATGGGTTGTAAGAAATTTCTGAAATAGCTAATGTAATTATTTTCTTCCTCTAAAAGCCAATAAAATCCTCTCATTTACTAGTTTTCCCATCAGGGTTTTTCCAAGGGCATTGCCCAGAAATATCTGTGTTCAAATCTATGTGTTGTTTATGATTCCGCTGTGCATTTTTAATGGTTAAAACTCAGCTGTAAATTTTCTACATAGTTTACAGAATTTATATCAGCAGTAGATTAAATTTTGAGTTGTTAAATTATTGGCATAAAATTTCTTATCGTTGGATTTCAAGAAATTAGCATGGTATCAAAGCGGGACTCTAAATTGTGGCACTGAAGACTTTGGCACAAAGATTTGCAAGGATCGCAGGTGTTTTGCTCGAATAAAAGAAGGGAAAAGTATTGTTGGTCAGTTGGATGAGGATGGCTAACGGATTGAGGTTTGAGGACATGTTGGACGGGGCTACGAATTTTAGCACATGGAAAGAGTGGATTGCGTTGTTGTTGGAGGAAAACAAAATCTAGGACATTGTGGAGAAAACCTAGGTTGTTCCCATAGATACAACACTTTTAGTAGCCTACAATAAGAAAAATGTGAAAGCCAAAAGGATGCTCTTGGATTTCATGAAGGACCATATCAAACCTCATGTGTCCGGAAAGGAAAATGCCTATGAGATGTGAGAGGCTCTGACAAAACTTTATTAGAGTGGAAACCAAAACAGGAAGATGGTGCTAAGGGAGAAACTCGGGAGCACCAAGATGTCCAAGACTAACACAGTGGCATCGTATCTCACCAGGATATCACTGGTTCGTGATGAGTTAACGGTTGTTGGAGAGGTAGTCAAAGATGACGAACTTGTGAGGACAACAATGAAAGGGTTCTCAAAGAAGAGGCCTTCATTCGTGAAGGGAGTTGTGGCACGAGAACATCTCTCTGACTGGAAAAGGTTGTGGGATGACTTCTCTCAGAAGGAGACTCGGGAGGAGGCTATCCAAGGCAATCAGGCTAAGGGTGATGAAGACGAGGAGAATGTTGTTCTTCATGCGAAGAAGGGTAGGGGAGATGGAAAGAAGGACGTGATCAAAGTGAAATGCTTTTCATGTCATAAGATTGGCCACTATGCAAGCCAGTGTCGAAACAAGAAGAAGAGCAAGAAAGAGACACAGGTAGCAGCATGGATTGTAGATAGTGGCTCATCTCGTCATATGACGAGAATGAGGTTGATGTTCCTTAGTGTTTCAGAGACAGATTTAGATTGTCATGTGGGTTGTGTGACTAGTACCATGCATGCAGTGAAGGGGGTTGGTTGTGTGAGAGTCCAACTAGAGTCAAAAGGATCTCTGGAGGGGGAAAAGGTGTTGTTTGTTCTGGAGTTGAAAGTAAGCTTGCTCTCAGTATCAGCTTTGGAGGATGAGGGATATGGAGTTATATTCAAGCATGGACATGTGTTTATACATCTAGAGGGAGCTACCCTGGACACAGCAATAGTGCTTGGCATCAGATAGGGGAGGTTATACAGGTTGATGGGACAGCCTGTTAAAGTCCAAGGGGATCTTGGATTCAGGATCATTGTCAGTGAGAAGTGGTTGTGAGGCTACTTCCAGTACTGTCAAGAGTCTCAATTAGTATGAGATGACACAATTGGATGCTCAGGAGTGTGAGGGAACTCCTAAGGACGTGGAGAGGAGGAGAAGGTCTTCAGCATAGGATCTAGTGCAGGTGGCAGGGAAGCTTTCTGGTTCAGAGGGAGCAGCTACAGCAACAGATGGAGTGATGGGGCTGGAGACAGATCCAAGTGGAGGTTCCAAAAGTACCTTTCTCGCTAAGAGGGAGTGTTAGTTTTGGGGTAGCTCGGACAGGTACTTTCGCATAGGCAGTGCCTAGCATGCGAAGGTGTTTGAGCGACGCTCTCTAAATATTTAACTTTATAATTGCATTTATAAAGTTAATATGGCTTTTATTTAATGACTAAAGTGACTTTTTATAAAGTTGAGTGACTTAAGTGATTTAAGTCATCTCAAAAAGAGATTAAGTCGCAACCATCGACCTTGGGAAGGCAAGATCTAATCTTGACCATTGAGATCTTATGGTTAGGGAATTGAATATTAAGWGATTATAAAAGCATATCTAAGGAGAGTGAAAGGCACACAGTGAGCTGAGAGGAAGAGAGCGATTTGGCTAAGGAAGAGGACGGAATTTGAACCTGGAGGAAAGACGATTTTGATCTACCGAAAAAGTTGGGCTGAAAAGTTGGGCCGAAAAAGCTACGCAAAAAAAGTTGGGCAGAAAAAGCAGGGCAGAAAAAACTGTGCAAAAAAGCAAAGGTCATATAGGCCAAGTTTGTTGGGCTGTAAGAAATTTCTGAATTAGTTGTTGTAATTAATTTCTTCCTCTGAAGCCAATAAAAACCTCTAATTTATTGGTTTTCCCTTCAGGGGTTTTCCAAGGGCATTGCCCAGAAATATCTGTGTTCAAATGTGTGTGTTGTTTATGATTTTGTTGTGCATTTTTAATGGTTAAAACTCTGTTGTAAATTTTCTGCATTGTTTACAGAATTTATATCAGCAGTAGATTAAATTTTGAGTTGTTAAATTATTGGCATAAAATTTCTGAATGTTGGGTTTCAAAAAATTAACACCCAAAACCCCTCATTTTTGCCTGCAAAAAACTTCACCATTGTCACACACAAAAACAAACAAAGTTTTCGAAAAAAAAAATCTGAAACTTTACAATAATGGGCTTAGATCTCGGTTAACTTTCACGGAAAATGCAAGTTTTTTCTCTATTTTTTATTTGTTGAGCTTGCATAAATCACAACACAAAGAGCATACAAAAAGAAAAAAACACTTTTTGCTCTATTTCTGATTTGTCGAGATTCCACAAAGCGCAAAGCAAAGAGCATACGCAAACCGGAAAGAGTAGAAAACCAGAACTAAAACAAAAAACCGAAATATTAGCTCTATAAAAAATTAAAAGGGCATGCTCAAACTTTATACCTCTGGATCTGACAAAAAAAATGTATCTTGGGCAAATGGAAACCTTTTCAACTGAAACGAAAAGTGTTTCCAACTGAAAGTAGTAATCTAGCCGCAATAGAATAATCTGCTCATCCCAGAAATGCACAGAAACGACAGATTCCAAAAACGTTTTGTTTCATGCAGCAACAATATTCAAGATCTCGATCTACAACAGCGACGAGTCTTCAAACGGGCTCTAATACCATGTTCAATAAAATAGGGTATACCTACACAAAACAAACACTTTAAATAACCACTCACACAACCAAATCAAAGATCAATACACCAGTTTTTTTAGGTGGTTAAAACCCTCTAAGAGGGAAACAATCCACGGCCCCAACCAACGTGGCCACTTGAGGCAATATATTAATGCAAAAGAAAAAATTGTACGTAAGAGTTTCTCACAATCGATCTTTAGCAAATGACCCTCCATGCTCTCTAAATAGAGATTATGGACTAATCAGGTGTTAAGTCACGGATCAATAGCCAGTATCGAGGAGAATGAGTCGTCAGATCACTTTATGTCTAGAACATATCATGGCCATCGAATTACATAACTACAAATCCATACTAATGCATACTAAAGATGTTAGAATAATGTTGAGGTGCTTGTTTAACCATAGACAATGCTACACCATTGTCACCCAACCATAGGCATAAAGCCACCCCCAAGCACCGTAACCTTTGACAAAAAGAATGATTCCAAGAAGCCACACCATAACCAACAGATAACCAAGAGAGTGCACCTTCTCCAAGGGTAGTGCACAAGAAAAAGTACCAGAAAGACTAACAAGACAAAATCGTGCAACTACAACTGTTGTTGCTCCTCCTCCAAACTTGCACATTGTTTCTGGGTGACTGAGAGTGTGTGAGTGAGTGAACAAATGAGCTAAGACGTCCTCTATTTATACTGGTTTTCTCACCCGTCTGGGCCGACTTGTCTTCCTGGAGGACAATATCTTAATATTATATATTCTGTTGGGCCGACATGTCTTCTAGGGTTTTCACACATCTATTTATAGTTTCTCTTGCTTCCATAATATTCTATTCTAGTCAAAGGCTACATATGGAGGTCAATACCTCCCGCAGCTACCATAATATCAACAAACACACATTTACCTAAAGACACATTAGACCAAGTTGATCTTAACTAACTCCTGAGAATCTAAATATTCTAACATAGATGGCAAGGCGAATGTTGTCACTAACCATCAACTAGAAGTATGAAATAACTTACAGAGGTACAATACTCCATTCACATTGAGTAAGAATATAGGGAAAAAGTATATAAGTAGGTTGGGAGGACTTATGAGGGCATAACATCAAATAAATGAACAAATTAATGTATTTTGCACAAGTAATACCTCCTCTTGCCAAGGGCTCAATCCCTCCAACCACCTCACCACCCACTTGACCCCAAGAATATTCCCATGAGTGGCAACATCAATCAAGCCAAGGTTGCCCTCATCCTTAGGCATGGTACACACATCCCATGGAACTAGCTTGGCATTCCATTTCAAGTTAGATGGATCATGGTTTATGTGTTTCATTGTCGCCTTGCTATCAAGCACGCAAGTTGAACAGGAGAGGTCTCTCTTTTGTGGGAGATATGTTAGATTCTACCGTTTGCTCCTAAAAGTATTTGCATTCTCTTGCTCAGGTGTATGGAAATTACAAGGCCTTATCTAGGATTCAAACATATATAAAATGAATATTGGGATGCATGGACCATTTTGGAGGAATAAGGAGTGGAGCTTTGGGCACCCACTTAGTCAATATGACTCTCGTCATCTCTATTATGGGGTTCATCAAAGACATCCATTATCCCCAGTCCTTAATGCAAGGTAGGTCGCCATTGATCCGAAGGATAGATTGAAAAGCATGCTTCACAATGTTTGGTCGATGCAACTCTCCCATAAGTTAGTGATCGATTAGGGGATCCCATCCAAGGCTTCATTGCCCAAGAGTGGGCTTTTTGATGGATTTTGCCCTATTTGTCATCGCTTGGAGATTGTGGAGCACATTTTTTGGGAGTGTCAATTTGCCAAATGTTGCTAGATAAGATAAGATAATTTTATTAATGTCCAACTGATGACCACAAAAGTAGGTCAAGGGGAGTTTTGAGTACAATAATGTCATTACAAAGCAGGACTACCGAAAGATCTCCTATAAAAAGCAATATGCAGAAAATAAAGTAGAGTAAGGTAGAGTAAGGATCAATATTCAATTCAACGCCAACGTTGGGTTCTTTTTCAAGCTGCATTGTTTGGAGATTGTCATTCTCTAGTTTGCCATGCCTTCTCTAGGATATAGCAGTGCTTGTGGGTTTCGACATTATTCATTCTATGGAAGGTCCTGTGTAAGTCTAGTTTTGAACAAGAGGTTAGTTCATTATCTGTTTTCTATTCTATATGTTGGGATGAGCTATTAGCTAAGGGTGCTTTGTTGATTAAAGATGCCCAATCTTTGCATACCACAGATTACTTTGATTTCATCTACTAAGCATTTTCCATTACGTAAGAGGTTGTGATGTCCATTGTATACACCCTTCCACTTTTTTCTTTGGCGTTTGTAAATACAAGACATTTTCAAAAAAAAAGTAATAAATCCTCATTTGGAAACCAATAACAGTTGGTAATTAACAACCTAAGAACTGGTTCAACAACGTGATATAGCCATCTCAAAGAAAAAACAAAACAATAAACCTTGTGAATAGTTACTTTGGACCAAAGCATTTAACAATATTTACAACTCTTGTTTGCCTAATAGAACCTCATGCACTTCTAAAACATAATTGAGGGGCAAGACCTAATAAATCTCTTCATTGGCGTCAATAGAAATATGGAAATCAATGTACCTTTAATTCATCTTAAAAAACAAGAATCCATCACAATTAGCTGAAATAAATTGCATTATGCACCACTACAATAAATTCTATACCATATGAGATTGCACAACCCCCATGAAAAATTGTAGAAGGACGAGCCAATAATGTTTTACTAAAGTTAATAATTAAATTTTAGTATTATGACACATAAGTTCCATCAAAACTAGGAGCACAAGGAAATCAATAAAATTAGATTCCGTGACTAATAAAATGAGAGAAAAACAAAAAAGTGAAGAGATGAACTAACTTACAACGGTCAAATTCTTGTTGAGCTATGATACCACGTCTTTCGGGTTCTTTGAGCTCCCTTTCCATATCTCGTATCTAATCAAAATTATTGCATTAGAAAAGGCTAGCAAAATGAAACCAGAAGAAAATATTTTACCTTTTACAACTACAAACCTCCCAAGGATCCATGCTATGAGGCAAAATCAGAAATAATAACGAATGATCAAGAAATCTCATGTTTATCTCTAGCATTGTACACCAAACAACCTTCTTTCAATGCACTAAATAAAATTTTATTATAGTGAGCATATTATGTTGATAATCATGTGAGGCAAAGTCCTTATTCAAATAAGGATCACATAAATATCTTAATGACATTTCTAAGTTTTAATATTAGTAAATGTGAATTATAACATTAACAGAATTAAACATGTTCTAGGATATGGGAACAACACTTCAATTTTCTCAAGAGTAAGAATGCGCCGGAGAGAATCATGGGGCTCCAGAACACGAATAGGATTTTGGCTGAGGGTTTGGCAAAGATCAGAAATATATTTGGTCTACACTTTTAAAATATTTTTGCAGAATACCCCTTGACAGAGCAGATCATTGAGGCACAGAAATCATGTAGGAGGTTTGTTTGAACCCTGACACCTTTATGGTCATAGAAACTATCAGACAGTTGTGTTTGAATTTCAGTTTTGCACAAACTGGTGTTAACAATCTAAGAGAAAAGAGGAAAATGCCAGTGCCATGATAGTGGATTGAGGAAATTTGTAGAGTGAAAAGAGGTCAGATTGTCAAATCTAGTAGAGCGCAGTGATACTATGAAATGAACAAAGTTCATTTACTGAAGAAATATCCTACATAAGAAGGATAGACAACTGAAATCCATGAAGTACCAAATATATAAATATAATGAATAAAATGTGAATGAATGATATGATGATTACAATGACCTACTTGACGATATATATACACATTGATGGGTCACGAGGTTAACGGGTCATTTCATTAGGTTGTGTCACTTCATTCACTATTTATTGTCCAGAAAATTATTTTCTGCAAAACTAGAACAAGTCCGGATACCTTCCAGGAATAGAGCCAATGTCACCTCAATCTTATCCTTCCTCTCTTCAGGTTGGTGCTTTGCCAAGAACAGGGAAGCTTCTGTAAGTCATCTAGGGTACACTATATGGCTCCTAGGGGTTTAAATTGACCTCAATTCAACAAAGTATGCTTCTGTACTAAACTAATTAAATCAGAAATCAGCTGGTACAAGTCCAGGGCAGCAAGCAAACAAACCTATTTAATAATTATAAATGATAAAAACACCAAGTATGCTCACGAATAGGCAATAATCTCAGCAAGCAAATACACCCCAAATTCAAAAGAGAACACTAAAAAGTTAAAAACGAACAAAATTTCAATGATGTATGCAAGTACAAACTCAAATCTACGAAATTTCACTATAATCTCCCTCTATTTCTACATAAAATAATGCAGATCAGCAAAATAATCTCACTGATTTTAATGAGAAAACATTATATAAATGCAATAGAATTATCACTATCGCATGCCCTTTCATTACAGACCACTATATAAACAGTCGAATTAAGGGAATTCATAGAAGAAACGAAGGAGGAATTCATGTTGCTTTAAGTTTTCATGGGTGGCCAAAAAGTATTAAATGGTATTGGTACTGGTAAAAAACAAAGGAGTGCCTCGAGCAGTTTTGCCCATAATGCTTACAGCTGACAAATAGTGGTCAACAAGATTATGAATTCGGGAAACATGATAAATTAAGTGGGAGCAAAAGCAATAAGAGAACATCAGTTATGAGCAGGTTTCTGGTATTTTAAAGTCTTGTCAAAATTTGAATATATCATAACTCAAAATCTTAGAAAAAGACAGTGTCTTAATAGTCCTTCCATTTGTGTCTATACCTACAAGTCCAATTTTGACATTCATTCTAAACAACATTCTCAAAAACAAATTAGCAGTTGCTAGCAGACAAATACCAATACTAATGCCACAATATCAGGCACTCTTACAAGAAGAGAATAACCCAAAATACCTTCATATCAAGCTCAACAGTTGTAAGTTGTTGTTCCGCAAAGCGTCGCTTGAGAGACAAAACTTCAATCAACAAATCCTGGAAGAGAAATAACGTTTACACACTGTTAAATTTACAGTTTCCCTAAAATACAAACTATTATGTCATGTGTATAGAAAATTTTGAAACAATTATAATCAGGGCACTCAGGCTTCCCTTCAAAAAACTTTATGATATTTGACAAAATAGTTTTTTCACTTGTCATCTCACCTTCATTTCAATTGCCTTTCTGAAGCGCTGCAAATTTAGCTGGACCATTAGGCCAGTAAGCTTAGATATAGTTGTTTCCATGTCTTCTTCTTTCTCCATTGACTCAAGCTTCCTCCTACGTTGATCTAACAAAGTTCACACGAATAATTATAATAAAGTTACTAACCAATGGCACTTAACTACATTTGATTACATCAAAAGCCATTGACATTCTTAAAAATATTTTCTTAATCACAAAGAAGAGGTGCATATGCATTCTAGTAGGTTTTGACATGTATGACAGTCTTCCACATTCTAAAGATGTTTACCTATCCGATTAGCCATCTCTTGTTGCTTTCTTCGCTCTAATCTCACAGTATTGACAATTTCCTCCTGAAATTCCAAATAAGACTTTAATCTCAAAAACAGTCCTTACATCGGCAATGGTTATATACCAGTACTTGTTGATTTCATCTAAGAGGGCATCAAAGCTGTAAACAAACATGCATTCTAGTTTTACATCCTACCCGCTTTCTGTGTAGCTTTGCCGCTTCATCCTCCAAATGCCTTTGTTCACTTGATATTCTCTTAAGTTCCTCATCAAGTTTTTCAATATGCTCTTCAGCCTCACTCCTCCTGTGATTCAGTTCATTGACTTCCCTCACATCCACATCTGAAACAAACCCTCCACAATGAGCAAAACAGCTTGACTAAAGACAACCATCTGAATTTAAGTGAGTCAATTTAAAGGAATATAGATGGACACCAAGATGCCACTTACTAGAAGCAAAAAGCCGTGACCCCTGTACTGGATTTACACTTGCTGACACATGACCTCCATACCGAGAAATAGACCAACGGTAATGATTTTCAGGAGTCCATAGATCCATCACTCCTAACTTGTTTGCCTCATCTGCTCTACGATTCGTCACCTCTGAGCCAATGAACTAAAACAAGAAAACACGAAAATTCAAGCAAAAAACAAACAATTTGACTAACATCATGATTGGGTCCACAATTCAACCAGTTTCAGCAAACATGTTAGCTGATTATAGAAAACAATGTCTTTCTGAGACTCTAATGTCTTTGTCACAACCAACAAACATAATTAAAAACATACTGAATGGTCTAGTGCAAACTGACTGATCAGCACTTCCTTCACAGCAGATGGTGCTTCAAATACTTCATCAAGCCTTGATGCAATCCCCAGACTTCGCATCTATAGATTTTATTATATAATTTTAGTATGGGACAGAACGAGAACAACACAGCATACAAGGACCAAAAAAAAGTATACTTAAAGGAATAGCCCTTACCTCATCTGATACTGGTGTAGGTGCTCTTCGCATTTCTCTATTTCCAGTATAATTTAGAACAGGAATATCAAATTGTTTCAGGTTTTTAACAAGCAAGTCTCGATCAAACGAATCCTGAGTGATAAACGACTGCAAGTGCAGGAAATTTCATTTAAAAGAAAGAAACATAACAGTTGCCACAGCTTAAACAAATTTTCAGAACCAAAAAGTATAAACATCACTTACGCTACAGAGGACATATTAGATTAAAAATACAAGATAAACCTACAGAAGCAAGTGAATGTTGAAAATATAGGACCTCGCCTTAATCAACTGAAATAAAATGATCATATATCAATGTCCACTAATGACCAAAATAGGTCAATGGAACTTAAAAGTACAGCATGTAATAAAAACAAACACTATGTTTCTAAGTACAGCTCATTGTATTTTGGAAATTTACAAATCAGAACATATGGCACTGCTAAAAACAAAAGCAAAAATTGCACAAGATTCCAAGTGAAAACCAAGACATAGTCCATTATCATCTGAAAACAAAGGACGTTCATTCAATGACACAGAACAAGAGCTCATCTGATGCATGCATGTCTGCTAAAGCTGATAACACAATACATTAACATTCTGTCATTCACTCTAAATCTAAAAAATTATTACAATGTCCACAATGCAATGCATTCACCTTTGACAGCCAATTGCGGAAAATTATCAATGAAATACCAAAATAGCACCATGCTAATGAAGTTTGTTATGTGCTTCCTCTCTGTTGTAGTACATGCTTTTACCTGCATTTACGGAAGAAATATGAAGCCTAGCATTACACTTTTCTTTACCACAGTATAGCATATAGTATATACAAACCATCCACATCCATGGAATGGACAAATTCAAAATCGAATGAAATATTTATTAGTGTCCACTAATAACCAATAGTGGTTAATGGAGTTCTAAACGTCGTAAATAAATACCAAGGGCAAGGGAGTGCTTCCAAGAACTCCACCAATAGGATCCCATGAAGACTGAGTGGTCATAGTGGCTGAGTTAAGCTATCAATATCCATTCCTATGTTATGAACAATCATCTTTGATAACTAAAAAAATATCCAATTTATGTAGGATAAAACAGAGAAATCCATAAAGGATGTTAGCACCATGTTTTTTATAGTTAGAGTCACAGGTTTGTCCAATTTTTTAGAGTCATGACTTAGTTTTTTGAAAAAAACAAAGTTTTCCTGGATAAGTCGCAGTTGGTGTGTCAAAGTTTAAGAGGTCAGTGACAAAACTAAGAGATGGTTTGAAAATTTGAGTAAGGACTTTGGATAAAAGTCGGAAAAAACGGTGTAAGGATTAGTCATGTTTGAATTGTAAGGGTTTATCTTCTTAAATCTCGAGTCATGTCAAAAAAGGGGAATTTAGGTACCAAAGTCGAGTCAAATGGTTAGGATAAAGGTCATGTCAAAAGATATTATGAGCATCATTACCTAATCATGAAGTCAGAAAAGTGAACAATCATGGCACTCCTATCATTTGTACTTTGCACACTTCAAAAGTGTACCCGCTGCACAAGTTTGCTGTGCAAATCTTTAACCTGCTTTTGAACTTCTCGTCACCATGGATTTACCATCCTATTCCATGATTTTATTCCTTATCCRTTCAAACATAAATATTGGTCACCCTTCATGTTTCTCCATCACTTTCATAATTTGTACGTCGTCCATAGTTTTTTAAGCAAACTTTGGAGCCCTTCGCTACATAAAAACTATCTATTGTCTGTCGTTATGTAAGTCTGTTATTTGATTTTGCTGCGTCTCCTCCATTGTTTTCAACCATTGCTTAAAATTCTTCTTGGAGCTCGCTGTAAACTAACTTTTTGGAACGAGTTGTTTCTTCTCACAATCAGCCTTCCTTCTTCTGAACTACCTACTGCTGCACTGAGATTTTTGCTGCACCAAGTTTCCCATTGTTGTTTGTTGTCGCGCCAAGTTTTCCACTGCGCTGAATTTTTTGGTCACACTTTATTACCGCGCCGAGTTTTCTGCTGCGCCAAATTTCCCATTGTTGTTTGCTGCTACTCCAAATTTCCCATTATTGTTTGTTGCCGCGCCGAGTTTTCTGCTGCGCCGAATTTTTTCATTGCACTTTACTGCTGCGTCGAATTCCTCATTGCGCCGAATTTTTTGCTACTGTTTTGTTTTCTGCGCAAAGATTCATGTTGCTACCTTTTCCTTGTAATCTCTGCAAAGTTCATCATTCTTATTCGTTGCACAGAGAGGGGATTACAATTTATTGCTGTGCGCTTGAAATTAACATATACCAACACCATGGAAACTTCCCAAAGCAAAAGAAATAATGCAAGAAGTGGCAGGGGAGGTTTGAACCTCAGGATTTAAAGTTAATAAATGCATACCCAGCGATCAGGGCATCTTTTGAACAAGCCGGATGTATGTGTTTCTCTGAAAGGATTCAAGGATATAATGCGCAACTAACTGAACCGTTCGCCCTCCAAGTGGTGTCAGTGCAACAATTGCAGAAATCACTTTCCAAGTGACAAAGGAAACTATGTCAGCTACAACAAAGATCCCTCTGGAGGAAGAAAAATGGTTTAAAGGTATGCCTTTAGACACTTCATGTTATATGGATTTCATCAAGCCTGAACATCGAAATCGGAAAGTTGGAGCTGACATTCCAAGCGAGTATATCCTGGAACCTTTTCAAAAACTTTTGAAGATAATCAGAAAATACTTCACCTATGAAGGAAGTTTCAACAAGGTGCATCCATACCACATCAGGTTACTGATGCATTTCACAGGGAAAAATCCCTTAAACTTACCTTTCTTCTTGTGTTGAAGCCTGGGAAAGATGACAGACAGTGTCCAGGCCAAAGTTGATCGGATAGGAAACAACTTATTCCATTTTTCATTAATTAAGATGTTGGTGATTGAAGAGCTGAGAAATTTGAACAAGGACTGGAATTCTTTTCTGATTTTGGCTAACATTCCCAGAGACCCTAAAGGAGACATTCCTCTATCCACTGAGGAATCAGCACTGCATAGTTCAGAGGCGAGAAATGAAGATGTTACTGAAAGAAGAAGAGGGAAAGAAATAGAAGACTCGTCATTCAATCATCCAACATCCCAGAAGAGAAACAGGTCAAGATTTACTGATAAAAATGAGGAGATCCAAGCTCCCACTAAACCGCGCACCAAGTCCTATGCCAAGAGATTTCCCATACACACAGTTCAGCTAGAGCTTGTTGAACGTGGAAACAAGGGAATTGATGAATGATAGGTGGAGTTAGGTGAGGAAAATTCAAATACTCAAGAAATGAAACAGCAACTAAAGCAAGCTCAACACGTCATAGCCCAATTTTATCAGGAAAACAGAGAATTGAGAAGGCAGCTAGCAGAAAACATTATCGAAACACCAGCATCACAAAATCAAGCAGGTCAGATATCTTCTACCTCACAAATAGCAGGAGAATAGAATATAAATTGGCTTAAAAAGCAACTCAGAGAGGCCCAAGATGTGATCATTGAGCTTAGGGAGGAAAAGTGGATGTCAGAGGAAAGAATCATGGAACATTTCAAGGAATGTTGACCAACTATTGATAATGCATGTGCAGCTCTCTCCGGCGCTCAATTAAAATTGAAAATAAATGCGGCTTTGTTGAGACAGATGAAGAATTTGAAAAGAAAAATCTTGTCATTGAGAAGGACAAATAGGAACTTACAACTGCAGGTGACTTTGAACAAAGAAGCTACGAACAAATTCGATGATCCCATTCTATGCAGCCAACTGGATTCGCACGCACAACCTTCGCATGAAGATCCGCCGCGTGAAAGCATTGCGCAGATTTTGCAGCCAACTGAATTCGCGCGAGCAACCTCTGCATGAATATCCGTTGCGCGAAATCACTGCGCATATTTTGCAGCCAGCAATTGCACAGCATAAGCCAAAATCTACTGCGCAGTGGTGACAGTGTTGTCCAGAAATACACGTGATGATTTATCACAACCGTATGATTGTGATTTGCCTAAAGAATTTCTGATTGTAAACAACATCCCGGATAGTTTATGATTGCCATATCAGTTTTCCTATTTTTGATCATTTTTGTAAAGGTTGCTATTCTCTTTGAAAACAACCAGATCCACAACTCTAGGAGATAGTAGTTTGATTCCTAGCAGCTTAGAGTAGCTTTACTTTCCATATATAAGGACTGTTTTGATGTAAAGAAAAGGGGGCTCGGGAAAAAGTATAGATATTTTGATCTTCTGTGTAATTTCCTGAATCTAAACAAATACAAATGCAGAAGTCCTGAGTTCCTCAAGAAAAAGATTCTAATGGTGATGATCTGAAGCTTGTATCTTTCTCTGTATGTATTTCTTGTGTATGCATATTCATTTATACTTCTCTTCTTTTTAAATTGGTAAATTTTAAAGTCCAGAACTCATCTAAGTGGTGCTCTAGGCTGAACCGATTTAAATTTTGTCTATCTTCCTAGCTAATATCAGAATTCATCCACTGTGGTGCTCTGATTTTATTATGTGTTTCTTTTCTTCTTTCGCCCTACATGATCAAATTAAATATTGAATTGCATCACCTTGTTTAGCCTTTGTTCCTCTGAGGAATTCTACCTACCAAGCATTGTTTTCTTTGTTTCAAGGGTTGACTCCATAGCCCTAAAAACACAATCCTTTGTCAGCAAACCTGATAAAAATCTATTTTGAAGTTTAAAATCTAGCCATCAAGAAAAGCAACCTGTCTATGAGAGATCAAGTCTCAGAGAGAGCCATCTCTAGATTGGAAAGGCTACTTTCCAATCTTAAAGTTGGTTTGTAGGTTGCAAGTGTAGATTGTCTTTCAGCACAACAATTTACTCAGCGATAACATAGGATAAGACTAATTAAGAATATCATGAATGGTTGATTTTTTTGATACATGAAAAGATGAATATTAATATTGAATGTGTCAGGCCAAGATGAATAACTCCACAGATTGAATTTTTGTATTAAAGTGAGTGAAACATATATAGAATCAGGTGACCTTTGGTTTCACCTTCCAAGAGGTCGAATGGCTATTCCTATTTACCTATGACTCTTCATTAACTCCTAGATTAAATATTTACAATAATTTTACAATACCATAATCCCAACGATTAGGTAACTGACATTCTGCCCCTTAATCCGAAGGGGTGTTTGTATGTCCAAGCATCTTTCTAAACTTTTCAAACTTTTCTCTTCCAAGCTCTTTGGTGAAGATATCTGCAATTTGCTCACCTATGAAACAATTTATCAGTTGAATGGTCTTGGCATCTACATGATGTGGAATCAAATGGTACTTTGGGTTGATGTGCTCGGTTCAATCATGGAATCTAGGATTCTTGGCCAATTTGAATGCAGAAGTGTTATCAATCAAAAGTGGAGCAACATTCACTTGTTTCACCTACAAATCTTCTAGTATCTTCCTAAGCCACACAATCTCCTTTGTCGTCTCTGCAATAGCCACATATTCTACCTCTGTAGTGGAATCTGCTGGAACAGACTGTTTGCGTGATCTCCAAGAGATAGCAGTTGATCCAAGACACATGAGGTATCCTAAAGTAAACACTCCATTCCCCTTATCCCCATCAAAGTCTAAATCTGTATGTCCAACTAGTTTAAAGTCATCCATCTTAGAGTATGAGCCCAAATTCTTGAGTTCCTTTCAAGTACTTTAGAACCCTCTTTGCAGCACACTAATGTCCTTCACAAGGTTTTTGCATGAACCTAGAAAGGAACACAATTGCAAATGAAATGTTCGATCTGGTAGTAGTAAGTTAGATAAGACTCCCCACAAATTGTCTATATTTAGTTGCATCCTCAAATCATTCTCTTCTTTTGATGTTAGCTTCAGATTTTGTTCCATTGGAGTAGAGAGAGGATTACAATACGATTTCAAGTCTTCATTCAACAAGGTTGTCTTCACATCCAAGTGATGAATCTTCCATCTATTATGTGCAACCAAAGCCAACAATGCACGAATGGTAGCCCTTTTTGATGTGGGGGAAAAAGTCTCCTCATAGCCTATGTCTTCTTTTTATGCATATCTTTTTGCCACAAGCCTCACCCTATGCTTGTCAAGTGAGTCATTTGATTTGTACTTGCTTTTGTAGACCCGTCTGCAACTAATTGGTTTGGTTCCAAATGGAGGATCAACCATCTTCCAACTCCCATTCTTGATGAGAGCAACATACTCCTTCTACATGGCTTCTTTCCACTCATCATGAGAAGCAACTTCTTTAAAGGAAGTTGGTTCAATGTTGGTAAATAAATTCAATTCACAATCAAATGAAACATTTATTTCATTTACATCACCTAAATCTGAATTCTTTACATCACCGAAATCTGAATTATCTACATCAACTCCATCTTGTCTTGTAGAACTTATGGTTCATGTCTTTGGTGGACCTTTCTGAGATGGTCCAAGTTGCTCCACCGACTGAGATGGTGTTGCATTCTCATCAACGTTCAGCCTTTCAATCCTCTCAATCACATCATCCAATTGACGTCTCATTCTAATGAAATCGTTAGACCTTCTACATGGGGGGGGTGGCACTTCAAAAGGAGAATCCAGAGATTGATCCAAGATAGAGATCCCCCCTTCAAGATGTGGAATCTCATCATCAAACTCATGATATGTTTTTACATAGGTGAATTTATCCAAATGATCAAGTCGTCACTCAATAGTTTTGTCATTCTTGGTGGATTCAAGAAAAATTACGTCTCTGGAAAGAATGAACTTCTTGTTTACCTCATCGTAAAGACAATATGCCTTGATGGTATTTGAGTACCCCAAGAAGATGCACTTTGGATTCCGTGCACCAAGCTTGTTTCTTTGCTCCTTAGGAATTAAGGCATAGTAGGTGGAACCAAAAAACCCTGAGATGCCTCACCAAAGGAATGCAGCCATTACACATTTCATGAGGAGTCTTGTTCCCAAGAGCATGAGATGTGTTAGCACAGTTTTCCACACTCAAAATCAGATCTGAAACAACAATAAATCAGCAACAGAAAACCATGTAATTGTAGGAGATATTGCCCCTTAGTGTCATTGATAGATCCCTCTCCGTTCGGGCTAGTGCTTGCCAACCTCAAGGGGTGTCCCTGTTGAATTTTCAATAAGCTATGGCTCATGTATCCTCTTTAAATTTTATGTTTAGCTATTACTTGAACCATAACTACTGCAGCAAACCAAGATCACAAGAAGAATAACCATGCACAAGTACACAAGAAGTATCCTGGGAAACCCTTCTCAACAAGGGAAGAAAACCCA
>SNQJ01S0030262.1:8881-19997 GCA_010110895.2 Picea sitchensis | reverse complement strand
TAAAGTTCACTTTACCACTTATAAAGTGACTTTATGAAAAAGACCCACTTTTAAGTTGTGGACCACATTCCTAGGTAAAAGATTAAAAACCCATAGGAACCACTTGTCCAAGGTACAAATCTTCATTAAAATTCAACATTTGATTTGGTGGTTGAGCATTTGAAATGGCAGCTCCTTAATTCGACAGCTCTAAAAACATGGGCAGCATATCTTGGTGGTGTTAGCACAAATTTTTCATCTCCAATCTGAGTTGATAAACATGTTATGACAGCGGTAAAAACTTGGCTAATTAAAGGTGGAATGGCCTCAAAATGTCACTGACCAAACCCCTCTCTGTTTGGGCTAGTGCTTGCTAGCCTTTGGGGGGAGTCCCTAGGCACACTGAAGCGCATTGATACTGATCTAAATTCTTATTTCTGCGTTAAAAACCAAAAATCAGCAAGTTGTTCGTCCTCGACAGCGTGTAAAAGCAGTCCAAAACGATGAAGAAAAGTGTTATTTTTCGCTTGGAGGAAACCTACAGGGTTAACACAATGATAATACACTGGAAAAGAAGAAGAAAACTATACAAAAGATGAGAAATAATCACAATGAACAGTTCAGAAAATGACAAATCAGATCACAAATTTACCATAGCACCGCCAAGAAAGGGATTTGAAGAGAAACACGCACTTCTTTATTGATCAATCTTACAAGAGAGTTGATTGCACCACACCTGGCAAGCCTACAACTGGTACAATGACTACTTTGCTCAGAGAAGAGCCACTAGACTAGAGAAGAAAAGAGAGGAAAAAGAGAAAGACACTCTGTTGCTGCTGCAATGAACCCGCCAAGAACCTCTGTCAAGCATCCAATATATAGCCAAGGGGGCGCCCCCTTGGCTAAATATGGCATATAAATCATATACTTGTGAACCCATGCTTGTAGTAATTTTGATAGTGACTGAAAGGGTACATTATTGAAGAGATTCTTTCATTTTATCTCTTTACAAATATACAACCAACAAATATTAGTTAGATATTTTTGCTTGATGCAATTTTTCTATTACCACACTACCACATTGTAGAAAAGGGCATATACATTATAACATGGGGTATGGTCATTTTTTCCTTCAAAGAAGGATACCTACTGTCGAATTGGCATCACATATTTATATTATAGAAGATAACAAAATGTACGAGAATTAAACGAAATACCAAGCATTCATGATACGATCAGAGCCCTTTAAAGAGGTTTATCCATGTTCTCAAAAGATTGGTGGAAGAGAAAATGAACTGCTGGACTAACAGGCATAACTTGGATGTAAGCAGATCCATTGCTAAGAACACTAGTTATAAGACTTCCTTCTTTTGCCAATTTCCATATCAATCAAAAATATTTTCAAAAAATAGCAGAAAACTGAGGATATCACAAGTGAAAAGAGTCACCTTCCAAATATAATTTGGGACATGGCCTTCCAAGTAAGCCGCATGACCTTTGTTAGAAACATTGACCTAGAACAAGTAATATTACATTAGAACGCAGTCCAAAAACTACAGTCCACAATTTGACATCTTCATATTAATTAAAATTTAGGATCAATCCCCATAATATTTTGACTAAATACCTCAACAAGAACTGGACCATAAACTTTATTCTTGAAATTACTACTATTGCTTTTAACCCATTCAACAGCTTCAAATATGTGTCGAGCCCCAGAATCTTTCAATGCCTGCAAAAGTCGAATATTTGTATTTTCTATATCTTTCATCCTGCAAAGACACAAAAAATAGCTAAAGTCTAATCTATTTAAAGCCAAATAGAATAAAACCACTAATCGGATAAATTAAAGAGGTAATTGTAGATCACGACTAAGATCTTACCTGTTTATACACCGATTCAGTGTTGATCTCTCCTGCTCCAGCATATAGCCCTTCTCTTTCTTAAGGGACCGTTTTTCACCAGCAGAAATCTCCAGCTCCCTTATTCGAGCTCCAAGTCCTTCCTGTTATATCAAACCAAAACAATCACAGAATAAATGAAAGAGTGGCATCCATGAAAAAAAAATTATCTGAATCAATATATAGACTTGTTTTGCCAAATGAAACCGATGCCACTTGTTAAAAAAATAATCTTATCAGCCATTTGTCAATTAAGAGTAAAATAATCTTCGATTTCTATATCAAGAACTGGCGAAAGCCATTTTTCTCATCCATAATTGTCTAGATAAGATAAGGTACTTTTATTAATGTCCACAAATGACCAAGCAATAGGCCAATAGGACTAGAAGTACAACCAATGGCTAGTCAACAGCGAGAGTGTCTAGAACACTCCTAGAGCTAAAGTACGAGAGATATGAATGACAATAAAAGAAAGAAAAGAGCACAAAAAATGCAAACCCTAAGTGGAGAAAAGCCTTGGATCGACATCAGCATCATATGTGGAAAAAAGTAGAGGAAGAGAAGGGAGAGGAGGTATCCCTGTCCCCATTGATCATTGTGAAGGCACCGATGCAAACTGTGATGTTGTCCTCAAGAGAGTGCCCAAGACCAAGAGGTCCTCGCAGTACAATCATGGGAGGCGTTGTGGAGCAGGAAGGCCCATCTCTCCTAACATCTGAGGCCAAGAGGAAGAATCTCATCATGGAGGTCTCACTACTTGAGTTAGCCCAAGTGGTTGTACTCCGTAGTAAGCAGGTCAAACTCTGCAATCTCTTAGAGGTGACATGTCTTCCAGCCATGCGAGGAGACAAACATTGTCTCCCAAAGCAATCACATTCTGACTCACAACTGTGCAAATCAACCTAGTGCTTAGAGCCTCCACCAATAGATATAGTATAAAGAGGTAATGAGATTGACAAAATTGGGCCTAAAAAGGCCACATAAAGTCTCTCACATGTGGATAAATGCCTCCCAGCCATATAAGGCTAGGCATCTTTGATCAAGGTAGCAAAAGAAGGTCACAAGGGAGCCACCCAATTCCCAAAACAAGCAGTGAAACCTCCCCCAGATCTCATAATATCTAGGACAACTAAAGAGAAATTGTTCCTTAGACTCGATCTCCTAGAGATGGTATAGCTGGAAGATCCTCTTGGACCTTGAAATGTGGTGGTCCATATCAAACTATAGATGATGTTAGAAAACCAACAACTAGTACTATAAGATCCTGAGGCCATGAACCTAATGACAACAAATGTAGTAGGGACAGACAATGAGACCACCCTCAAGCTTCGTGAAGTGCTCATAATATAAGGCCATCATGTGACCAAGCACCTAAGGGGGCTACAGAAGTGCTCTGAATGTACCTCTGATAAATGTTGTTGTTGATTGCCTTTGTGGGAAAGAGATGACCAAGGGCATCCAAAGAGTAGATGAAAGGACAATAACACTCTATAAATATGACAATGGAGTAAACGATTGAAGGGGGCTTAGAATAACAAACCTGTCTACAACAAAAAAGGCTCAGGGAGACAATCCCCTAAAAGGAGCAAAGAGTGAGATAGGAGTATCTGTCGCACCCAGAAGCAGAGTCCCCCAAGGTGCAAATCTTGTACAAAAAAAACGAGCCTGAAAATGTTCTCAAAGCGTAAAGGCTAAGACCCACACTAAGTCTTGGCAATGTCCTGCGAGTCTGTCCATTTTTAATGGATCATACACTAGAGTATGATAGAATGAACTCTCTCAACCCAAAACCAATCTATTAAAGTCAAAAATAGGTCCCTAGACCTCAACCCCAAAAAGAACAATGGGTTTATGATGGTGTCAAAGAGAAGCAACTTCATCGAGATATCTTCAAAATGCAACTGGAAACATTCGCACTCTAACAACAAGACAGATGCACACCCATTATTGAGTTGGGGCTAGGAAGCAAGCGTCATGTTGAAGCAAGGGAGTGAGAACTAAACCCCCAAGCATGTGTAACCAATGGCGATCTCCACCTCGCCCCCTTGAAAAAAAGCATGAAAGTCCTCTAGATACTTCTTGGAGGTATTAAAGATCAAGACCTTATTGTTGCTGAGGTTTACCACAATCTACACAAGATCACAAAAACTAGGAAGGATTTCTAGTTTTTCCTTTTAAGGCCCTAAGGTGAGGAGGCTAAGAGGACCACGTCATACACATACAAGAGTATTGCAATCAAAACTTAGTGAAGGATGGAGTGGTTGTCAACATGAGTGTTCTCCTTGAGGTGCTTTTCCAACTCACCAATGTATATCCCAAACAATGTAGGCAATAGGGGTAACTTGTTTGACCTCATTGGTACTTCTGATAAAGTTGGATAGGCAAAGTTCTGTGTGAACCCACCCAACAACTACTATAGAGCTTCATAGCAACCACAATGAGGGACTCAAGAACCCCAATGTTCAACAATCTCTGGAAAAGGAAAGCCCTCAAAACTGAGTCAAAAGCCTTCCAAAAATCAACAAAACAACAAAAGACTTTGGAAGAACAATGCCTAGCTTCCTCAATGATAGCCTAGAGCACAAAAATGTGCTCCACAGTTTGGTATCCATTTATGAAGCTTGCTTTCCTTATGGCCCTAAGATTGCTCTTCTCAAAATGCTCTGAGAACCACAGATTCAAAACAATGGCACAAAGTTTGTCAAAAGTGTTCCCAAGCATGATTGTGCAATAATTGTTCAGATTTAAGTTGTTTCCCAACTTCAAAAAACGCGTGGATGATGTAATGTGACCATGAAGCGGGTAAGGTCGAATGAACTACCTCATTGGAGAGAATACCAATCTGACATACCAAGGAGTCCTTACCACGTTTGAGAAATTCAACTTGGAGGCCTTCATAATGACCCAGATGGCTTTCCTAATGTGTTTCAGGGAGAAAAGATAGCACGGGGTGGGCAACAAGGACAACAAAGGGTGGTTGGGCTAGCAATTGGGCTAGCAAGTTGTAGAGGAATGTAACCTGCAAGATCCAAGATTGGTAGTCAATGTCGATGGGAGGGAGACCCTTTCGGGAAGGAGGGTGGACAAAAATGATTTAGGGGAAGTTTGGAGGGAGGAGAGAAGCCCATGTGTCCTCGATGTAAGATGCCATGTTTCTTACATCGAAGAAGACAACAATATTCTTGTTGGACAAATGGGATGGAGGGGAAGTCGTGCAAAACAAGAAAATAGATATATTTATGCACTAATTTACATTTGTCATTGAACCAACAATTCATACAGAAGAACCCAATGTGGTTGAAATGTTTGCTCTAGTGGGTAGAACGGGGGTTGTTAGCACCCAATTTGGATTTATTCAAAAATCCAATTTGAGTGCCTATCTTATCTTGTTCATGGTTTTATTATGGGATGGATTGGTTGGTCGATCCATCGATGCAACATCAACAGTTAATGGAGTGCCTTGTAGACTTGGCACCTGATCACATGTTTTTGTTACTCAATGATAGATGGTTGGACAATTTCTTGAAAAGGTTATTCATATAGTTACATTCAAAGCTTACATCATAGGTACAGGCAGACAGTTGATTCAGTAGCAACAGGTGCCCCATAAAGCAAGTATGGGAGGTCGAAGACCACGAAGGATATGATCATGTTGGTGTTTGCAGGCTTAATTTTTTCGAGATCTAATGATACATTTAGATACCCTCTTGGGATGTGCATTGAGTTCAAATTTTAGGCAAATCTAAAAAGTTTATATTTTTAGCAATTTCCATTTTTACTAGCAAATCTAAGAAGTTTCTTTTTTTAACAGTTTCTATAAATGATCCAATTGACAGGATGATTACATATGAGTACCCAGTTGGGAGATTTGCTCGTGGTTCGAGTTTCAGCTAATTCCAAGGTGGTACTATTTTTTGCAGTGCTATTTTTAACAAGGTAACTAGACTTTTGGGTGCACATTTGTCATTCATTGCCAATGTCAAAGTTCAAGTCATTCTGGGCACCTTCAAATTTTTGAGACCAGCTACATTTTGGCATGGTTGAGAGTCTTCATGTGACCTTAGCTAAGGAGTGCTTGGCCTAGAGGAGCTTACATTATTAGTTTTAAAGTTTCTCCTTCCTAAAATTAGCGTAGCTTATCATACTATTTTGATCCTCACTTATTCCATAATTTAAGGCTTAATTTTAGGTGGTTCTCTCCTTAGTAAATTTGTAGGGTTTTCTGGGCATTAAAAAAGAGCATTAAAAGAAAAAATTAGCCATATACAAGTGTATTTTCTTTTCTAGGTGGTTATTATGGAAGGAGGTTGATCTTTTGAAGAAGTTTCTTCATACATGTGCTATTTTCACTCAAAAAATGAGCGCTGTATTTGGAGACTACTTTACTTCCCTTCTATTTTCCATCTTACCTATTCTTCCTCTCAATCTTCTATATACTGTACAAGTTATGAAGGGGAAAGGGTGGAGTTTTTGTGAGTGGTTTGATCACTAGAGCTTTGTTGATTTATTTCCTTTCCCCCTTTCATTACTTAGTCTTTTCTCGAGAAGTGATTTGGGAGTTGGCATATTGTACCTGTAATAGTTGCAGACTTCTTTACTGGATCATGATTGTACCTATCCCATCAGCAGAGGACGATTGTACTTGAGGAATTCTTTCTTGTTCGGGCCTGTCAAGGACTTTGTTCTTCCTACAACCACTGGTAATAAAGACAATCAAGCAATTCCTTGGCAATTATCTCTTGGTATGTGTGTGTAAGAATTTCTATACTTTCCGTATACTCTTACTTACTTTTCATTTCGTTATTGATATAATTCTAGTGGGAATTGGATCTTTATTCCACCCTATTCGCCTTCTTCTTTTCATCTTCTTGACTCCATAAGGCACTGGCCCATTTTTTCTAGTTATTAAATTATTCACATAAAAGCAATACCACTTCTTTGTCTAAAAATTTGTGCATCTAACGCAATCTGGGCATATAGCTTAGGCACCTTAGATCATTTTTATTCAATTTTCTGTTAAATTACAGCAATCTTTTGCTGAAATTTTGTTCTTAATGCGGAAATAGAGAGAAACCTTACGTTTCTCTTGATTTTCGTACATTGGAAAAGTCTAAAAACACAAGAAAAAAAATCACAACAGCATTTCATTTAATTTAGTGTCGACAGCCTTAAAACAGCCATACTAGCTAACTGTAATTTCTGTTTTCACACTTTAGTTTATTAGTTTTCTGCATACACTTGCATTGGAATTCATGCCCATAAATTAGAATAGTTTTTCTGCATCGTTTTCCATGTAAAATTCCAGCATTTAGGACAGATTTAGCTTGCTGTTTTGTACAATTAATCGCACATTTACTCTAGGAAAGCAAGCATTTACTTTTAATTTAGGTGTCATTGATAATTCTTGAATTTGCAGCTAGTACCTAGATCATTTAGGGATGCCCCCCTTAAGTTAGCAAGCACTAACGAAGTGAGGGAAAGTAAGCAAGGTGACAGTGCTTATTTCTTAGTGTTTCCGGGCTCCCTTCGGCTATTGCAGGGTGGGAGTTTCCAGGTGATAACAAGGATAAGAATCCACGGCAACAAACCAAAGTGCACAATATGTCATATTTGGTTGTGACCATGTTGAGAGAGGAAAAGCGGGTAATATGAGGGACAAGATGAGAAAGATGGAAGACAAAGCAATCAGTGTACTCATTGAAGTGACTCAAGGGAGGTGTGTTGTTCAACACACTATTGGAGGATTGGTGGGGGCAGGGAATGTCCAATAAGGTGAAAACAAAGAAGGCATGGTCACGAGCAAGCAAGGGAGACAAACAAATCACGAATCCGTGGGACCAAAGCCTGGTTCGCCAAGACATAATCCACCACACTAGCACCACCACTCTAAGGAAATCAAGGATACCTATTAGAATCCAGATAACATGGAAGTCCATTGAGCATGACAAGCTCATGAGATTCACCACGCTAGATAAGGTGTCTCCCATAGGTCGTGATCAAATTATACCCATTCACATATTTCCTCAAGCACCAAAGAAAGTTGGGTCAATCTCATGAAGGCAATGGGCACCCTCTACATAGTCATGGGTTGACACCTATAGGGTCTCAATGCAAGCACTGACACCCCCCATAAGAATGACATCGCCTCGAGATGGGTACTAAGACATCTCGAGATATGTTGATTTTTTATAGCATTAGGTTAAGCATGAAGTTCATTCCATTTTTGCAATCAACTATGACCATAAATCTTGCAGCAACCAAGATCACATGAAGAAGCACCATGCACAAGAACACAAGATATATCTTGGGAAACCCTTCTCAAACAAGGGAGAAAAACCCAGCCAAATCCTTTGCTATACTCTTCAAGAGAAAGATCTTTTACCACCAAGAATATCCTAGCACACAAGAGGGTGCACAAAACCCTAGAACTCTAGCACCCAAGAGAGGTGTGCAACTTTGACCAAGAAGTTTACTTGCTGAAATTTCCAAAACTCACAAGAGTGTGTGTGTGTTTACAATGAAAGATTTCCTCTTACTTATATTAGGCGTGTCCTATCAACTGAAGTGTCTCTTGGCACAATAGGGCCGACCTCACTTAGTTATATTATTTATTTATTATTATAATAATTAATATTAATATTAATATTAATTATATTTTACAGTTTATCTTTAGACACAATAAGGTAGGGCCGACCTGTACCCTTTACACAATAACTAGGGTTACAGGTAGGTCTGACTCTTAAACAATATATAGCAAAGGATTTGATACACCCACTAGTGCTCATCCACTAGGGGCACATCCATAGGGATGCCATGGACCTGATTCACTGCATTACACAGATAAACCAGGTCTTCACACGTTCACCTGTGCTTGTCCACAAGCACGTCCGCTCTACAGATCTGTTTTCCCACTGCCACCTACAAGAGGATCATCTAGAGTCTTCTCGTCAATTCTGTTGCTGCTCAGAGGAGGCCATCGCATCATCTTCATTTTTGTTCTCATGATGATGTGCCCAACACTTTTGGGATTTCCCACATTCACCTTGTGCTCAACCACAGGCACGTCCTAACTCAACAGATCGCTCTTACATCGGATAATCATCTGGATTTCTTCTCACTCACGTCATGGAGGAGGCCATATTTACGTTCCTAACTCTGTCCCAGGCAGGAACCACGAACCCTTCATAGGGGCTTTCTCTCAGGTTTGTAAGCTGAGAGAAAGACTTCACATAACTGCTATGTTCCACATCTCACTGGTTTGTAAGTTGGAGGATGTCTCCCATAGCTGCATTCATCAACACTCCCTCTCAGCTAGGGAGGCATCCTTCATTAAGCCAAGTCTCATACCGATGTACTATGAATTTTTTATTTTTTTTTGGCTAAGGTCATCCATACTCCCTCTTAACTCGGAAGGAGTTCTTCACCAAGTAAATGTTTGGTGTGGAAGTTTGTAGTCTGCTTAGGTGGAGAAAGGTGATGCAAGTATACAATTTTCTTCTGCATCATCTCTCTGACATAAGAAAATTTTATCTCTCTGTGTGACAATCCATTAGGAAGCTCTGGGTTCTTTAAGGAGCTTTATATATATGGCTCTCTGTCATCAACATAGGAACCATCTCATGGTCAAGTGGATTTGTTGGAAGTATGTGAAGCCACATTGCTTTGCACACTTACAGCTATATATATACTCTGTCTTTGGTGCACTTAAGGCTACAAAGTTATGTTTCCTGCTACAATAGGAAACCATGAAAGACTTCAAGGTAGAACGTCAACCAGAAGGACTTTTTTGGTTCACTGAAGATTTTATCGGTCATCTGTCATACCTTTTGTCCCAAGAAGTAGTGTATCATACTCAGATTCTTCATCTTCGATTTCATATTTTTAGGATTACTTGTAACAACAACATTTTCTGAATAGGTCATTAGGACCAGGCTTTCATCACCAATACTGAAATGATATAAGTTTAGATCACCAAAGTTCTTGTTTGAAATCCAGACTTATCAAGAATCCATTTATCTGATATAGTTTCCAACTCATAGATGGAAGTGTATTTGGTTCACTGGATCAGGTGTTTCATCATGGACAGCTCCCTCTGTTTGTGAGAAACCTCTAGCCATAGATCTAGTTTTGTATTTCCTTGATACTTTCATCAGTTGCATGCTTTACCACAAGTATCTCTTTCTGTTATGGCATTTGGCCATACTGGTTTTCTTGTATCGTTTCTAAGACAAGGAGTCTCATCATCAGTGGCTCGTGTCTGAAGGATAGCTTGAAAAACTTGTTTGCTTTCTCGGAAAGTGCCTTTGAGAGGCTTTGTATGTTTCTTTGCCTCTTGCATAGTGAGTCTAGGTAGGCATTTTATGCCTTGCTGCAATGTTACTGAACATATCAACTGGAGGAACTGTCTGTCTCCCTCTGAACTGCTGAAGGGAGAGAAGATGTTTGTTTTTCGTCAATCTTTATTTTGAGATCTGTATCTCTCTTTCAAGAATAATATTTCAATTTTGTTCTTGTACCAAGAACAATGTTTTGGACTCCCATACCAGGGATAATGGTCCAAGTTTGAGAGCTCTTTTAGTATAAGGAGTGATATTCTTCTTTTATTTGAAACATGCAATCCACTATAAGAATTTTAGAACAGAAAGATTTTACCTATTTTGTAGCAACGTTCTTCTAGAGAAAATACTTATCGTTTCTCCTCTCTTCATTTTCATGAGGTGGATCTGGATCAATGTCGGTAGTGGTGGCGTATTGTTTTCCCTTCTTTCTAGTTGGACAATGTTTAGCAATATGTCCATACTTGTCACATCTGTAACACTGAACTTTTGAAGCATCTCTTCTTTGATATCTTGAGCTTGATGAAGACTTTTCTTCTTTAAATGTTTGCCTGAAGTTTCTTTTGAATCTTCCTCCTTTCCTGGTATGGAGTGCAAGAGCATGATTTTCTTCTGGGTAATCTTCACTCCTCTATTTCTGAGTCTTAGTTCTTCGTGAGTACAATCTATCCATAGTCGCTCAAAGGTTGGTAGGGTTTCTCTTCCACCGATACTCTGAAGGAAGGGCTCCCATGATTTTGGAAGATTCTGGAGAGTGGTTAAGACAAGTTCTCTATCAGACATGTTTTCTCCAATTGTCTCTAGTTGTTCTTTAACCTCTGATAACTTCATGAAGAAAAGTGCAACTGTGTCATCTTTCGTCATCTTAGTACTTTGGAGTTGACTTGTTAAGGCGAGAGC
>SNQJ01S0030261.1:165588-191813 GCA_010110895.2 Picea sitchensis | reverse complement strand
TTCCTCAAGGGGTTACCTTTTAACCATCTTAACCCACTTTCCTTATTTTAGGGTTAACCAACTTCTAACCACTTGTCCACTTAGTAATTTCTCCATTAACTTTATTATTTAAATAATTTATTTTGTATCCACTTTGACTTATAATACACTCATCACTTCACTTTATTATTTACCTTCTAAAATCTCTCAAACCACTTTTCTTATTTTAGGGAGTTCTCCATTAACTTTGTTATTTAAATAATTTATTTTGCATCCTCTTTGACTTATAGTACACTCATCACTTCACTTTATTATTTAAATAATTTCTTCTTTTCAAACACTTTGACTAATTTGACATTTTAGTGCTTCTAGATGACTCATTAGGGTTCTCCAACTTCACATGGCCATAAATCTCTAACCATGAGGAGTTATGTGATGTTCCACATACCACCGGAAATGGAATGACATGTACTATCCATCTAGAATAGTCTTACCTACAAATAGATCAAAACTCATACCATTATCCATCCAAAAAACTTGGGTCCATTACCCAAACCTTTGTGTTACCCAAATTCACTACCAGACTTTCTTCAAGGGTTGACATCAATGAAAACCTACCCAATTAATCAACAATTGCTGGTACATAGTCAAATATTTATGTTCTTGGGGTCATAATTACTGAATCTTCTTATGCAGCTCTAGTTGTTATATCTATTAGGAACACTCATGATTTTACTACCTTGAACCCTTATCAAGATTTTTTTGTCCCAAAGGAGTATCAATAGGTTCAAGAAAAAATTGTTGTCTTCGATTGTTATGAAGCATATTGTTGGCGCAGAATTTGATCAGACCAGGGTCCTTCTGAGGTTACCAATAAAAGGTATCGTGTAGTCTAGATTGTTGGCATTTCCATCTCCTCCGAAGAGAAGAAGTCTAACCCAAAGTGTTGATGAGACAGATAGATAGAGAAGGGTAGGAAGAAGACTAGAGAGGATCCATAGAGCATTCAGAACTCGTTCGTGTTCTTACGCAAGAGTTATTAAAAGACCTTAACCATCTAAATGAAAGAATTGAACCTACTTACATTGCTAGCAACGATTAAAGAGAGAATCATCAAATAGAACTCATAAACCATAAAGAAATGTTGTAATGCGCAAGTAAACATACAAAGACACATCATATTTTGAAATTTGATCCTTCTTCAGACTACCATTGAGATCTTTCTTTGTTACAGACTCAAACTCACTCAGTAGGGCATATTACAGACTCTTGTTTGTCATCTCTCGACTTTACAGCAGGTTTCAACAACTAATCCCAGAACTTGGGCGACTCTGATCAATATGAGCCAACACGGTCTAACTAACCAACAACAACAAAACCCAACCCAACCCTTTTACAATTATATTCAACCCTATATATAGATGGGTCGTTTCTTCCTTCTCGGCTTGCCCGCTTTCTTGTTTTGTTGCAACCGTTTGTTGCTTCGCTGGAGTTGCACTGACTTCCACAACTATTTTGTGTTACTCTTTCTCCCAGCCTCTGATGAAGTTTGCACAACTCGTGCTTAGTCAAAACTTGCACAGTTCCTTCCCAAAAAAGAAGGGCCCAACAGGATCCGACCACAATCCTTGACTAGTCCTTGAGTCAAGTGTTTGGTTCTTTCACGTCCTCCAAGAGAAACTGTTGTTTTCCTTTATCGAGATTTTCTTCGTCTTTGGGATCTTTTGTTTGTGATTTTTCTTCCTTTTCCTCCTCAAACGAAGGGCCCAATTCGGGTACCAACTCTAGGGCTCAATGATTTACTCCTTGAAATCTTTCAACTTTGTCCTGCCATTCCCGGATGAGGAGTGATGCTTCTGTAAGTAATTGTTGTGTTGTCTCTTTTCTATACTGTTTAGGCTTGACTGTAACCAACGAGTTCCACTCGAAATCTGTTGTTGCGTCGACCTGATGCAATTGCATGTAGACTGTTTGGATAACTGGTCAAAAGTCTCGCAGCTCTTTCTTGGCTATGGACTGTGAATCATAGAGTGTATTTAGTTCATTGTCGGCCTACTAAATTTGGTCGAACTTTTGTTGCTGCTCCATAGGGTCCATTGTGACCGCAACTTCCTCATTCAACACCTGAATTTTTGTTCTGACCTCCTCTAGAACCTGATTTCATCGAGTGATGTTGCCCATCTAGTCGCTGACTTCTCTGAAGATTTTAGTGCAGTCCACGGTGTGTTTGTGCAGTGGTACTCTTGCATTGTTTTCCTGCAATATTATCTACTGCATTTTATCTTGGATCTACTGGGGTTGTTGTTCGGATTATTGCTAGACTTGTTGTAGCTCCTCTTGTATCTGCTCAATGCGGGTAGCGAGTTGTGTCCATGATAGTTGTAACAACTCGATCTGTTTCTCTGGCTCATTTTTGTCGTTGGCCTCAGGTAGTTCAGGTGCGACCTTTCGAATCTCTGGCCAGGCTTCTGCAAATTTTGCCTGTTGTTTTCCCAATTTTTGTTGGACTTGGAGTTTGTCATGTGCTTCCTGCATTTTATATGTGTGCTCCATGATTTGTTTTTTTCTTGCGATCTCGGTGGATATCTTGGCCTCCTAGAGCCTCTGCTCCAACTGGTCTGTATATGTCCTGATTAATCCAAATAAGTGTGGCACCAACCATTGTACCAATTCGATAGGTGAAACAACTATGTCGGTGGGTACTCGCCACTATAGTGGGAGTCCACTGCCTGTTGAATGGTCTGAGCGAGTTTCTACCTCATCCTCTGTTGGTGGTGCGGGTGTGATTCTTAACCTAATATCTTTTGGAAAAAGAGTCATAACCTATGTTATGGCTAGGCAAAGTTGCATCAACTCTACACATTGTTGGGGGTTCTGGAGAACTTGTTCCATTTGAGCTCATATGGCTACCGTGTCCTGCTCTATTTTTTATTCTGGCACATTGTGCACATCTGGTCTCTCCGTATCTTCTGGTGCATCTGCATCATGCATCGTGATCTCTTGGGTACCCTCACCTTTGGTCGGTGAGGTG
Source organism: Picea sitchensis (assembly GCA_010110895.2). Taxonomy (NCBI): domain Eukaryota; kingdom Viridiplantae; phylum Streptophyta; class Pinopsida; order Pinales; family Pinaceae; genus Picea; species Picea sitchensis. The sequence continues at coordinate 188,803 of SNQJ01S0030261.1, read as the reverse complement.
ATTTTTTGGTCGCCATTGGGTTCCTGCTCCTCTCTACAGCGGGCATCTTCTTCATGTGCGGAAGACTCAGGTTGTTGTTCCTGGGTGTTTGGATTTGGAACATCCATCATCGTGTGCTACTCTGATGCTTTAGGGTCAGGGTCGGGAATTTTTTATCTTGGCTTGGGTGGTTCTTTGGTTATTTGTGGGGTTTGTTGTTCCTCCATCTCTGGGTGGTCAAGATGGATTGTCTCTGAGGTTATTGTCTGATGTGGACTGGTCTTGATGAGGTTTGGTAATTGGAGTGGTGGTGGAGGGTGTTCCATCATAAATGTGGATGGAAGTGTTTCAGGGCCCAGGTCATCTTGAATGTCAATGATAGTGGTGGCTTTGGTCATGGTGCGGGTCCAGGGAGCGTCAAATGCCAGGGGTTGTGGGTTCATGGGTTTGTTCGGTGAGACCTCAGTTTTGGGCCGCTTCACCATTGGTTCGGTACCAAGAACAGCGCCCAAGATCTGGTTGACCTGCGCACCTGACAATACAGCATTATCTGGGAGCTGCCAAGGGGACGGTATTTTCTTCCACTCCTGCTGCGGTATCTCTTCTTCCTCCTCTGAGTTTGTTTGTGTCAAAGCATCTGGCTTCTTATGCTCGGGGCCTAAGCTCGGTCCCTCTCCTGTTTCCTTGTCTTTTCTCTTGAGAAGCTATGCAAGCAGATTGTAATGCATCCCTGATTTACGCACGCCGCATTTAACTCCTGGCTATGACATGACTTATTTATCGAAATCTTCCTCGTCTAAATAGAATGGTAGCATCCGTGTGTGGAAATGTTCCCTTATAGAATTCCTCATCTAGACGAATGTGTTGTGTTGGTTCATACTGAATGCAATATTCTTCGTATTTCAACTGAGGATTTCCTGCGGGATGCGCAGCCTCTGTGTTGCGTCTATCATGGTGTTATACCATTTGGCAAAGGCTGCATTGTTGAGTGTTGTGTTCTTTGAGTTTGGTCTGGACTGCCATGGCTCAAACATCTTCGCCATGCGCCCCTTATCTGGTATTGTCGGTTGTCTACACACAGGTGGCTTCCATTTGAGCATTGTGAATGCCACAAGTAGGTATCCATAGGTGAAGGTTTCACCCTTCTCCCGTGCTTCCTCACAAGCTACTAGTAATTCCTCCAACAGAAAACTGCACCAATTGAATACTACTCCTTATGCACAAAATTCGGTGACTGATAACGCATCCAGGGTACATTCTCCCTTATAGTAAGACCTCATAACCTTGCTGGCTATGACGTAGCAACCATTTTGGACTGTTTCAGGTAGTATTGGTTCAATGATTGTTGTGCATTCTCCTCTCTTTGTGTTGAACTTCTCATATAGGCTAAGCTCGCCTTTCTTTTTCCTGTGATTGTCGGGGCCCTGAAATCCCTTCAACACATCCTCTCCTTAGGAGGATAGTCCCGTGAGTTTCTTGATATCTATTGCATGGATTGGATATCGCTTATCCAACCATAGACTTATGTCATGCACTCTGCTTATTAGGAATTTTGTGCAGCGCACAATCTCGCCTGTGGTACCAAAGACTGGTAAGTCTCTTAGGTTCATGATGGTAGAGTTAAATAAGTTTATGAAGTCTTTTCTCGGTAAAAATTGCATGTCTTCGGTTCCATCCAGAGCTATCTCCCAAAATATGTCTGTGTGCATCTGTGGGAAAAAAGATGAGTTTGTGAGGTCAAGGTCGAGTAGCTTAACAAGCTCTACCTTCCCTTTGAGGTCACCCACGATATCAACCTGGGGGTCATAGGGTTCATCTGGTACTGCTTCTTTTGTCATGGTGCTTCAGCTTGCTGTGGCTCTTGACATTTTTTCGTTTGTGGTAGATAAGAGCTAGGACTACGTTTGCGGATTTTACAGTGTTCCCAATAGAATCACGTTGTTGAATTCGGAAATGGTTGTGCTTTTTTTTGGAAACAATACCTTCTCAATAGAGTTTTGAGAGCCTTAGACCTAGCTTAACTGGGAAGTTTTAGCAGTAAATGCTCGTCATCGTGACTGTATAGATGTGATTGGGTGTGATTTGTCCAGTGGGATGGTTTAATCAAGGTAAATCCAATTGGTGGATCTTGGCATTTATTTATTTGGGTGGAATAGGGACATGGCCAAATTGAGACCTTTCTGTTTGACGGGTGGGTATCCTGGAGTGAACTTCGATGAAATTTTGGCATAATGTGGCTTTATGGCTTAACGACGTTAGTTCGGGTACCGAAATGGAAATAAAGGTTTGTGACTAGACTAGGTTTTAAAGGTTTGTGTGGCCTCTAGCTCAGATTGGATTGGGGTGCCTGGCGCCTTCGACCACAAAGGTTGTCTTTTCCATCTTTAATGATTGTCATTAATGGACTTTTCCATGCTTTAGATATTGTACTACTAATTCATCCATTCTGTAGCAACCAACTCTTAAATAAAACAAATGAACTATGTTTTATGGTGCAACATTATGCACATAGACATTATTAACTGATTTTACAACATTTCAAAAAGAAAACAAAAGTCAAATCTAACTATTGTACAAGCTCCATTGAGTTGGAGCGATTGTCCTTCTTTCTCAGTTTTGAGATAGGTAGGGCTTCAGGCGGGCATCGTTCAGCCATCCTAGTCATAGCACACCATCGAGTTGCACGAGTCTGACTGCTCCTGAGGGTCATATCTCCACAACTATGAAAGGTCCCAACCAGTGCATACACAACTTGCCAGGATGTTGCTGGTATCGACTGTCGTAGAGTAGCACCTTATCTCCTTTTGTGAATATCTTGGCCTTAATGTGTCAGTCATGCCATGATTTTTGTCTCGCCTTTTCAATCGATTGATGGAAGTCTGCTAGAAATATTTCTTCGAGTTCTTGTAGATCTGCAAGTCTTTGCGCCACTGATTCCTCTTTTGTCATATGTGTGGATTGTGCAATATATAGGCTTGGAGTGATGAAATCTGTAGGCACCACTTCCTCTCTTCCATAAACTAGATGGAACAATTTGTATCTATGGAGTTTCTTTTTGGTTGTCCTGTAGGCCCATAGTAAAGATGGAACTCTATCAACCCAGTCCTCTTGGTTTTCACAATAGACCTTGGTTAGTCCCTTTCCCAGGATTTTGTTGAAGGCTTGGACTGTTTCATTGTCCTGTGGGTGGTATGCACTACTTTTGTGATGTTGAATCAAAAATTTTGTTGTAAGTGTTGTTATGGTGCTACTAATGAAATGAGATCCCTAATCCTTGGTTAGGATCTTAGGACATCTGAAGCGGGTAATGATATTTTCGAAGATGAACCGGGTATTCGTATCTATCGAACAATCCTGTACTATTGTTGCTTCTGCCCAATGGGTAAGGTAGTCAGTTGCGGTGATGATGTGTCTAACCTTTGAATGTTTGGTTGTGGGGTTGATTGGTTTGATGAACTCAACTTCCCATTTCTTAAATTCCTGTAGAGATCTAATTGGTTGTAGTGGTAGTTCATCTCGGCGTGATGGCTTTCCCAAATGTTGACATATATCACATGATCTAGCTTATGCTTTTGCATCCTTGAATAGTGTAGCCCACCAAAGTCCTGCATGTAGAACTTTCTAGGCCATGGCCTCCTATAATTCCACTATGGAATTCCCACAGTATATCCTGTCATTCATGATCTAGGACACATCACCTGAGGATGCTATTTAGTCCTAGTTTATATAATTGTCCAACGATTAGCTAGTAGTTTGCGTCTCTAACAACCATATGGAGTTTCTAGGTTGTGGAATATGTTTAAGGACATGCCCCTATACTGAGAAAGATTTCTATATCCTCTAGATATTCTAGTATGGCCTCAATCCTAAACAAATCTGTGTCTGGTAACTGGTCGTCCAATGCTCCACCACTTTCTCCTGATTCTAGCCTAGATAGATGATCAGGTCTAATGTTGCATCGTCCCATCTTGATGATAAATTCGAAGGAAAATTCCTGGAATAGCAGTAGACATCTACAAATTATCCCTTCCAGCACATGTTTGTTAACTAGGTATTTTAATGTGGAATGGTCAGTAAAGAATTTGAAATGGGAACCTAGCAGATAATGTCTAAATTTATGTAAAGCATAAATCATTGCTAATCCTTCCCTTTCGGTCATTGTGTAGTTACGCTCTGCTTGCGACAGCTTCCGGCTCACAAAGTATATTGGGTGATCCATAACTCCATCTCCAAGTTGCGTTAAGATAGCTCCTAAGGCAATTCCTGAAGAATCTACATGGATGTGGAATTCCTTATCCTAGTTTGGGAATATTAGAATCGGTGTTGTAGTGAGCTTCTCCTTAAGTGTCGCAAATTCTTTATCACATTCAGGAGTCCATTGGAACGTTTCAGCCTTTTTCAGGAGGTTTTCCAGCGGTGTAGTGATGTTGGCGTATCTTTGGATGAATCTGCGATAGTAGCTCGTATGTCCTAGTGTGGAGTGCAACAGTTTAATACTTGTAGGTGGCGTCATATTCGTAACTGCCACAAATTTATCTGGGTATACCAATACTCCTTCTCGACAGACTATGTGGCTCAACAAATTGCCATGTGGAACACAGAAGATACATTTTTTGAAATTTAATGAGATTTGCAATTCTTTGCATCTGTCAAACATTAGTCTTAGCAGTGCTACATGTTCCTTGAGCAGGATATATATTGTCCAATCATCCATATAGAATTCTATAAATTTGTGAACGAACTCTCTAAAGGCTTCTATCACAATCATGGAGAAAACTGCGGGGGTGTTCTTTAAACCAAATGGCATTACATTGTATGCAAAAGATCCCCATTCTGTAATGAAAGTGGTTTTTCCCTTGTCTTCTTCGGCGATCCTGAATTGATGATATACTGAAAAGTCATATGTAAATGAGTATGCTTCTTTCCCCGCAACCTGTTCTTGTACTTCATTGGTAAAAGGTGTTGGGAAAGGGTCGTGCACACAGGCGGTGTTGAGACTCCTATAGTCTACACAGACTCTAATATCCTTTGTGTATTTATTTATTTGGATGACTATCAGGTTGACCCACTCTACTTCTTCTATCAGAAAAATGATACCTGCTTCTAACATCTTGTCAATCTCCTTCCTGAATTTCCCTTTTACTCTTGGGTTAAGATGGTATGGTCTATGTCAGACGGGATTAGATCCCGGTTTTAACTCGATCTTCATTTCTCCCATGACTCCTTTGATTCCCTTTAATTCTGAAAATGTCTTTGGGAACAAATCTTCATATTCTCGCAGTAAACTCTGGATTTCCTGACTAGCTTGTTCATCCTAGTAATATCCCACCATGGCTATCTTGGGTTGCTCTTTGGTCCCTATATTGATTCTCTTCAATTTTAACGGGTGATTATAGGAACTATCGATCTGGCTAGGTATGGTGTTTTGGATTTCTCTACTCCCCTCTATCTCTTTGATGGCTAGGTTTCTCAGTCCTTCTAGTTCATCTAGACTCTCTAGATCTTTGTTGATGTGATAGCATTCTACAGGCTTGTCGATCATAGGTAAGTGGAATTTAGTATGAAGTTCTTGGGTATGCATGGGAAATACTACAGAGTTTGATATCTTATTTCTATTGGCTATAAACATAAGTTCTTGAATATTTTGCAGAGCTAGTTCAAGTTCAGGGTCCTTACTTGTGAATGAGAAGTCCTTGCAAAATTGAGCTGCCAGTGTTTTCCAATCATTGGTCTGTCTTCTTGTTTCCTCATGTACAAACCAAGATTTCGATATTGGACCTAGAGAATGGGGAAATACCTGAACCCAGAAGTGAGAAGGTATCTCCGCAGCCTGCCACTGTGTCACACACTATTCAATGTGTATTCTAGGGTCCGACTCTCCACTGAAAATTTGTGCGGTGGGGAGAGTCGTTTGCATCCCTACTTCCCACTGCTCCTTACTTCTGAACCTATACTTGATAGCTTGTTTTACCTCATCCCAAGTTCTGAGTATGTCTTTATGAGTGGCCCACCATTTGGCAGGCTTGTTTTGAAAATCTCTATCCAATATCGAGATTCTTTGATCTTCTCTCACACCCTTTTCCATGTTCTACAAAAAATTGTCTAGGTCTGAGGTGCCATCGTATACCGAGTGTTCTCTAGCTTTTGTCCCAATCCACCTGGTCATTCTAAAAATTGTGCATCTTTTTTAGAATCGTTCATGTGAGCCTTGTTGCCAACTATCAAAAGCCATTTTTGAGTCTTTGTCAGCAGACTGTATACTTCTCCATCTTACTGATCCATCAGCTATAGGGTTTATGTAATTAGTTCTTATCCCTACTGTTATAGTGTATAACTATTCTAGATCCTCTTCCTCCATATTATTGTCAGTCGGTTCTATGTATCTAGGTCCTACATATGGATCCAAAGGTTGAACTACCTTGATTCCATCAGCTTCAAAAGTCATGGTGTCTTTCATTAGATCGATCACTGCATAGTTTTCATAGGCCCAATCGATGCCAAGTAGCACTGGGTAGGGGTCCTTGTCTCCCATGATCTCAATGATTTCAAAGTCAACCACTCTTTTTACTCCTGCTACATCGATTTCCATGTTCTCCAGTCTTCCTATGGGAAAGAAACAGTATTGGTTTTCCATTCTTAACTGAATTTGGGAATATGTCAGTCTTGGTTTTCCTAGGGCTTCCCAAGTCTTTTTGGGTAGAATGTTCACATCTGACCCTAGGTCTAACATGACGTCCTTAATTTTGAATTCATTTAACAGGGCTACCAGTCGGAATTCTTTTTCGGTTCTTAATTTTCTTCGCTGCACTCTCTAAGTACTTTTCTCAGGAAGGTTAGCCCTTATCCTTGCCTCTAAGGTTTCTTCGCTCCCTAAGATTAGGTACAGTGCATTACACAACTTTTCTGTTAGTTGATCATTCCCCAGAATGTCAGAGAATAACTGAAACTAGGGGTCAATTGTGTTTGGAGGTTGCTCAGGTTGTCTTGGTATGACTACAGGGTTTCTGGGTGCAGGGGGTGAAGCAGGGACTTGCGCAACCTTAGGGTAAACACTTGAATAGGGGGGGTTTCCTTGTGCTTCACGACTAGGAATATTTTGGAATACTTCTATGGCATCTTTAAAGAACAGTTTTTTCGTTAGGGGGTCATACCAGTCTTCCTTAGGTGCTGCTTTCTGGATCTGAGGTAGAGTATCGGCATCAACTCCTATCTTTGCTCCTCCTCGAGTAACGATATTAAGTTTGGGAAAAATTCCCTTAGAAGTCCTCTTGATATATGAAATGATGAGGTTAGTTCCTCTTTGTCATACCCTATCTTCCCATTTTGTGATTAATTCTGGAGAATCTTCGGTTGCATGTCCATTGGTTCTGCAATGAGAGAACCATGGCCACCTTGGATGAGGACAATCTATGGCCAAGTGGACTTGTTCATCACAGTTGTAGCATCTTTTTTTTCCTCTTCCCCCAGTTCTCCCTCCTCTGAAGTCTTCTCCAGCTCCACCTCCTCGACCTCTTCCTGGTCCCTGTGGGTTTTCATTCACCCTGAATGTTGTTCGGTCTAGCCTATCCACGAGTGCGTCCAATGCTCTACATTGATTAGTAGTCTGTGTGGTAGATGCGTAGAATTTGCAGTGTGATGTGTTTGGAACTGTCAAATACTTCTGCATGATGGGGCACTGTCTTGGTCCATGCTCGTGGATTCAACAGATCTCACAATATTCTGTTGTTGGTGTTGCTTGTCCTCCTAAGAAACCGTCATATGGGGTAGGGTGATTGAATGGTGAGTTCATCGATACTTGCGCAACTCCTCCTGTGGGTCCTACTAGGGGTACCATCAAATTTTGAGGAGGTCCCAGTCCCCTCAGTCCCAAACATTCGGTCACCAAATGACCTTCTGTATAGCATCCCGTGCACCAAACCTATGGTCATCCTAGTCTAGGTATCGTCAGCTCCTGAATCTTTTCTGTAAGTGTTGATATACGCCCTTGTAGTTGCGCCAGGTTCACATCTACCAGGGTTCTGGTTACTCTCAGGTTCCCAGGGTATCCTACCATGGCTTCAATCTTCATTGATTGTTCCAAGGCATCTGTCAATGTGGCTATCCATTGTTGTGCTAGTAGAATTCGAGTCAGAGGCAACAACCCCTGAATGTACCATTCCCTTTGATGTTCTTCATGGATTGGATGTTCCAACCTTCCTATGGCATCTTTAAACTTTTGGCTATACTCCCAGGCCGATTCGCCTTCCCTTTGTTGAATTTTATGCAACTCAGATAGAGCCTGTTGTTTGACTGGGGTAGTTTGAATTCTGCTATGAACCTTGTTTGTGCTTAGTCAAGTGTGAATGCTTGACCTTGCGTCCCTGGAACTCCTGGTTCAATGATATTCATGTACCACTTGAGAGCACAACCTCTCAAGGTAGTCTGGAACTCAACCATCTTATTCGCATCCGGAGTCCCTCTAGATCTCCAAATGGCTTCGCACAAGAACCAATTCTACTCAACGTCTTCATCTCCCTTACCCAAAAATTCTAGGTATATAGCGATCGAACCTTCTGTATGGTTGGCCATTACTGAAATTGTTGTTCGTATCAGTATGAATCCTAATGGTCCTGCTTGCAATTTCCCAGGGGATCCCAATATCCTCATTGTCCTCACACTTCCTGGTTGTGACTGACTAATTAATTCTACTAGAACAAAATGAGAAGGTAATATTGGACTTACTGCTTCTATAGAAGGCACTTGGGGTATGGGTGACTCATAGCTGGCGCCACTGGCTTCGAGGCAGTTTTCTTTGATCTGGGGGGTCTCTTTAGCTTCCACTGGGACGATCTCTTCGGCTCGATTCCCAATTTCTCCTGTTATCGGGGCTGAATATTCTCTTTCTCCTCCAAGATTCATGTCGGCCTCCTTCTCTCTCACCTCCACACTTTCTCCTTCTCATCCCACTTCCTCAGGACTTCTTGCTCTCTTTGCTTCTCTCTCATTCAATCTTTGACTGGTCATTCATTCTTGTCTTCTCATCCTCTGCAGTTCTTCGATCTGTCTTTCCTCTACTTCTTCCGATCCTCCTTCTTTCCTCAACTTTTTAGATTGTCTTGCGACTTTCTTGATCTTGCCGCGCCACCACTTCTCAACTATGGCGGCTCTCTTCAAGGCTCATTCATCTCTTGAGTCCATTTATTGCTGGTTTTCCCCCATTTTTCAAAGAACCCTTGCCATTTTCTCATTCCATGACCCTCACCCCATCTCTCCCTACCCCAAGTGAGGGTGTTTACGCTGCCATATCAACTGGGGACATAGTCAAAATCCCCTCCTCCATCAAGAAAGCCTTAATCCACAGGGGGATTTCTCTCAACAGTCTTCCCCTTGTGCCTTTCTTGAAAATTTCCTCTACCCGTGAGAAAGCTTGGTGGTTCTCAGCTACAAATTCGATTATGTATCCTTCTAGCGTGGTGTTAACCCAGAAATCCACAGCTCATGTGACTGGGCAATCCAGCCTCTGGAGAGCTACTAACTTTTCGGTATCCCACGCAAAAATATTCTTGGTCCGACCCTAGAACTCTGGCGCTTCTTGGAGCCTTTTTATTGAGTGACAAAATTCTTTCAGGAATTTAACCCAGAAAATCTCATACTGGTCACTTGCTCTTTCTAAGTAAAAGATTGCTTCCCAAGTATTTTCCAGTGATTTTCTTCTTAGTTCTATTTCTTTCCATATGAAGGCGTCATAATTCCTTTCCCACTATCAATCAATACCATATTTGTGGATCAGCGATAGTATTCTCCCTACAGGTTCCCTTTTAACACGCGTCCCGACAATGGAACCATTTTTTTGGCGCGGAATTTGATCAGATCAGGGTCCTTCTTAGGTTACCAACAAAAGGTACTGTGTAGTCTAGAGCGCCGACATTTTCATCTCCTCCGAAGAGAAGAAGTCTCACCCAAAGTGTTGATGAGATAGATAGATAGAGAAGGGTAGGAAGAAGATTAAAGAGGATCCATAGAGCATTCAGAACTCATTCATGTTCTTGCACAAGAGTTATTAAAAGACCTGAACCATCTAAATGCAAGAATTGAACCTACTTACGTTGCTAGCAGTGATTAAATAGAGAATCATCAAATAGAACTCATAAACCATAAAGAAATGTTGTAATGCGCAAGTAAACATGCAAAGACACATCATATTTTGAAATTTGATCCTTCTTCAGATTACCATTGAGATCTTTCTCTGTTACAGACTCAAACTCACTCAGTAAAGCATATTATAGACTCTTTCTTGTCGTCTCTCGACTTTACAGTAGGTATCGACAACTAATCCCAGAACTTGGGCAAATCTGATCAATATGAGCCAACACAGTCTAACTAACCAACAACAAAAAAACCCAACCCAACCCTTTTACAATTATATTCAGCCCTATATATAGCTAGGTTGTGTCTTCCTTCTCGGCTTGCCCGCTTTCTTTTTCTGTTGCAATCGTGTTGCTTAGCTGGCATTGCGCTGACTTTTGCAACTATTTCCTGTTACTCTTTCCCCCAGCCTCTGATGAAGTTTGTGCAACTCATGCTTAGTCAAAACTTGCGCAGTTCCTTCCCAAAAATGAAGGGCCCAACACATATCCCATTTTAGAATTGGTTCAAGAAATACAAGTGAAAGACTATGATAGAGAAAAAAAAATTTGTAGTTGCAATTTTTTTTAAAAACCAACCCATTTTTTATGAGTATGAGTTCTTGTTGATAAATAGTTGTGTTCCTATGCCTTTGTAGGTATTGTATTATGTTTTGTTTGTAGCTCTTGTTTTGATCATGTACAAGGAATGAGAAAAAATACACTCACACAGTCATGTAAACAACCATCTATATCAAAATCATTTCCGTTGGGAATAAAACCTAATTCAAGGGTATGCATTGTCCCCTCATCCCATTGTATTTATTATTTGATGACAATACATTATTACAAAATTTATGGGTATTTTTTTCATTCTCATCACAAAGTTTGGAGAGATGATCCGCATACATAGAGTAAGCTAGCAAGCAATCACCTTCTAGATTTAAAATTTCAAGTGGACCATCATTTTCATACCACTGTTTAGGACTTCAAGGTAGCTGCAAGCTTCAACATTTTGTTTCTTTAGACCAACACCAAGATCTATTTAATATATCATTCCAAAGGTAATATTGATTAGAAGTATGGCCTACCATGAGTAGAATATTCATTTAGTTTTGATGAAGACCATCACAAGATCATTAATTGGGGAATCCATAATATGAAGATGAGATATTACAAGGGTCATTATGAGATCTTGAGAGGCATGATAGTAGAGAAGAAAGTACTATTTAGATGGCAGAAAATGACATTTCAACTATAGTAAAAGATGTTATTCCTAGCATGATTACGTATTATTTTGTAGAGGAGGATTGTTTTAAAGTCATTTATTGAGTTGGATTGATGTTAGGAGGCCTCAAATGTCATCTCTTATAGCGATTTTATGTTCTTTACATAGACATCCTACTCTCCATTGCTTGATCGTTGGTTGTTTCTTGCCATCATTTTTCATTTTATTAAGTTGCTAGGCATTTTCCCATTTACTTGCAAACCATTGACTATCCACATTATAAGATTGGTTTAAGTATCACCATTCTTCTACAAAACATTATGGGAACTCACCTACAACCATCTAGTATGTAGAAATTATGTTTCTTTAATGGATCAAGAGTAACGATGGATAGTTTTCAATTAAAAATAAATATGCAAAATATACATTGGTTTTACTATGAGGGTATAAAAGCTACATATTCAAGGTGTCTTTGAATTCTCATCAATAAACATTATAGTCATACTTTATAGCAACACACTCATGGTCAGAGAAAGATGCCACCATATGCATCACATGATATGTCAACCTACAATCCTTTGTACAACTCTTATTTTACCTAAGACCAGGTAAAATCTTCAGTTTGGGGGAGTGGTTGTTGCCATTCTTTGTGGAGTCTACAACCAACCATCCTCTGTTAATTTATTGTGGGTTAATTTATGCTTCTTTAGGTACATTTACTTTGCTGATTTTTGCTTGTTGGTTTGAGCCATTACACAGTCCCACACACCTTTGTATCCCTTAGAATGAATATGGAAAGGGTATGGTGGTTGTGAAGACAACAATGAAATTTGAACTCATCTTTTGGAAGCCTTGGATAGATCTGACTTGTTTGGTTGACATTTGAGTTTCTTGTGATATGTGGTATCATAAGTATCATTTTCATAGATATTTTTTCCATAATATATTCAAAATTTTAAACCATGGATCCAAATTATGGATGGCTTGTTCACATGATTTCGAAGGGATTGGTTCTATGAAAGTTTAAACACAGATAAATGGGCACTTATAACAACTTTCCACTCAAGCTCATGATTTTTCTTACTAATTCATGTTTTTTTGTAAAAGCGTAGAAATTGAAATGAGGATATCGTGCAAACCCTGAACTAGGTATTCACGAACTCTGGAGGAGAGAAGAATTATCATAAGATGAAAAGACCCACAAAATTTCTCACACACACGGTTCATGCATTTTGAGAAATTAAGCATAATGACCTACAACCATTTTGTTTTTATCTCGAGATTCGTGATGTGGGTATCTCCAATTTTTGGTAAGGAGAAACATAAATGTATTCCCAATAACCCCAAAAACAATATGCACAACCCAGATTGGAATTTAGGAGAAAAGACATTTTTTCAAACATGTTGTAGTTGGTTGAAGTTCCTTCTTTTGGCTGCAAAACCATCTTCTGGCTATAGAACCTTGTCTTGACTATGAAACCTACTTTTTGGCTACAGATCACTATACAAATGCTACATGTATGCCTAAGGTGATTATTTTGAAGTGAATATTTTTCACGACTCACAAGATCTCTAAAATTCTCTAAGTAGTTGTGCTAATGTTTACGAAGAAAAATTGCTTGATGGATCAACTACTTTTTCTACGGAGAATCAATTTTTGAATTCATGCTTTTTCTTTAAGAGAATATTCATTAATGTGAATTGTAGATTTTGAGAAGTGGATCAACCATTGCTTGAAGGGATTTTTATTGGGCATGAAATTGATGAATGTTTGTCTTCAACAGAGAGGTATTAATAATGGTCTCGTTTAAATGTGCATTGGAAAATGGAAGAATCATTCGTTTAGCTTGATTGATACATAGGTACATGGTTGCATGAGGACATGCAACAAACTCAGTTTGGGGGAGATGTTGAGTCATAGAAACTCCATATTTTTCCACCTCCCCCACCCCCCCCTACTTTTAATCCTTTTCACTTACATGTGACCTTGTATTAATCCTTTTTAATGCTTATTTGTGGGATTTTGGTTTAAACTATTTTCCATTGCATTTATTAATATTTCGTTGAATTATGATTAGAATTTGGAAGAAATGGTGTATTTTGTATTTACTTATGAATATTGACTCAATTTGGGAATTTCTTTAGATCCACGCCTTGCATATGTAGGAGTCGAACACCACCAACCATGAAGCCACTTTGGAAAAAGACAGTTAAGAATGAATTATGGTTTTAAATTGTTTAGAGATAAAACATTAAAAATTGGTGGTGGACATGAGTACAAATTTGATTATTCTACAAGATTTGGGGGTATCCATCGAATATATTATAGATCCAAGAAATCAAACATCATTAAATGTCATTTGGAGTTCATAGGTTCAAATCCATAGGGGGGTAGGGTATGTATACTTATGTAGAATTTAACAGTCAAATCATTGTGCTAAGGGGGTCTCATACACCAATTTGGTGTTTGACTTGGTCGTGACCTTAAAAATAGTTTATTATTATTATATTTTGGGCTTGTTGTTATAAGCCACATATCATAATTCAAATTTCAATTTCAAATGTATCCTAAATCCACTAGGAGTTAGCAAAGATCTTGGAATTAACAATGAGTTGGTTTGAGATCCTAATTATTAGGAAATTGTTAAAACTACTTGAGGATAATTTGGGACTACATTTATTATTTGTTTCAAGCAAGTTCATGTAGAAATAAGAGTGACTTATCCATTTCAAAGGGGGACTCTGTTGATCAAAATATTTGATCACCTAGGTTTATCGTACTTGGAAATATAAAACAATTTTCATATCAGAAGAAAGAAAATTTGAATGATTATTAGTTCATAGCATAGCCCTCGATATCAGATTTGCCACATATTTTAAATATTAAAATACAAGTCTGTATGCTCAAGATATTCGGGTTTTTGTTCAATCACCCAAAAGATTTTTTTTTCCATGTGCAACATAACCAAGATCTTCTTGGAACCATGATAATATTCTCAGAACCATGATTATATTCTTGGAAACATGTTGATTTTCTTGGAACCTCAACTTTCCGAGCTCATATATTGATATGCACAACTCCAAATTGTGCTCAGGAGGACTCTTTGGAAAGTTGTGATGATGAAGATTGCATATAGAATGTTTTCCATGGCTTAAAAAGAAAAAATATTTCTCAGAAATTAAAACACAGTCCACTTTTGTTAAAGACAGTCAACTTGAAAATTTGAAAATAAAGTTTATTAAATAAAGTTTGTTAAAGGAATAAGTGGGTCCTACTTGGAAGCATGAATTTCAATGACATAACGTGATTAATGAGAATTCAATAATCGAAAGTGGTTTACTCCAAAACTGAATTGTGTGGAAAATTCTAGAAGTACGAACCCTAACTACTTCAAGAACATTGAAAGAAGATTTTAAAAGGGAAAGATAAGACGCCATCAAGGGGTTTCCAGTCAGAATTTTTTACAAGGGTGAAAAGTCTGCAAGAAGCAAAGCTCTATCTTTCTAAGATTCATTAGACTAGCCTGCTAAAACTTGTCTCTCTACATATTATTATTTTCGATCTCTTTCCATCAAATATCCCATTAATGTATGTAAATAAGGAATATTTGGGTCTAACAAGTTCTTTCTCTTGAAATATTCGGTTATCTTGTAACATTTCAAGTCCATAGCAGAAAGATCCATACTTGTAAAAAGTAGATGCAATTCATTTCAGTGCATGTAACCGTCATTGAGACATTGTTGAAGCTATTTCAATTCTTTTGTTTCAAGCATTATTGAACTTGTCATATTGAATTATTTTTATAAATTTCTCCTACAAAGAACTATTTGGGGCAATAAATTAGTGTTTTTTTCTACTTTGAGTTGAAATCATGTGATTTCAAATGTCTTTCCTACCAAAATTGTTTTTGGGTTGTAATGAAGTTATCATTTAACTTTCTTTGAATAACTTTCATTTATTAATCTTTCAAAAGTCATAGCATATTTTGATTTTAGTTTATCTTACGAGAAAGAAAGAATGTTTGTTGAAAGGAGACTCCAAAAACCTTGTAGACATAAATCCCCATTGACACATTTTATCTAATCTTTTCTTTAAATGATTTGATGTACATTTGTATAATTGTATATAGTGGTTTTACATTTGTATATATAAGCTTTCTTGGAAGATATTTCAGGGTTTTCTCTTTATCATTCACCCTTTACATTCATTGTAAAACCATACAAATAATCTTTCAACATGTCATCCAAAGAGGGGTACCACCTCTTTAAAACACATGGGGATTCATATCCTCATGAATTTTTTGTTTATATCTTGACCCATCTAAACATCAACATTTTTGGAGGCCATACTAGGGAACTATTTGTTTTAAAGAAATACTATACTTTTTAGGATAAGATATTATTGGAAGACTAGAGTCCGTCTGGTTGAAGTTTTTGAAAGAAGTTCTAGAGACCGATTCAAGATGAACTGGGTTCTTGAAAACCTTTTTGAAGGAGCACTAAATGGACTTGAATATTGTTATAGCATTTTTTTTCACACTCCATGCATCTTTCTTTGATGGCCTTCCCTTTCTCTTTGCAGACTCAATTTCACCTTTTTCCTCATTCATGAGTCAAAAATTGAAAATTTGGTACATATACATGGGCCACAGTTAGACAACTCACATATACATAGGTTTATCCATTACAACTCGTGTACATCAGGTTTTGTACTAAAAAATAAAAAAAAATGTTGGGTTTCCATGGCATGTCATGAGATCCATGATCCTCGACCTTTCGTATACTGGAAATGCTCTGACCCGATCCTTTAAGTCCATCTGGAGGCTATAAATTGAGCCATATACAAACCTTCAATTAATTCAAGATTGAGAGAAAAGACACTTTGGATAAATTTCACTTGAAATTGAGTCTGCATCCCTTTGTCCTTGAAAGTCTGAACTTCTTTTGTTTATCCCCCAAGCTCTTCCTATCTTGACAAGGAGAAACTCAATTACTCCTACTACTTGTGAGATTTCCTTTGTGGAGGATTGAAGTGGTAAAGGCCCAGGTGGAGGGACTTAGTTTCTCATTTTTGAGATGTGCCATTACAAAATTTTATCACCTATGTACTTTTGATGATTACATTAATAGAAATACTATTTTCTCATCCAATTGTGTGTTGCAAATATTTGTATTACTTTCCATGGGAATATTTGTTATACATATTAATGGATTATGCTAGTTTATATGCTAATGTTTCATATAATTTATGTATTCTTATGTATCTTGGATGTTGAGGACAAGTTCCAAGTATCAAGCATTGGATCATGAGCTCAAATGTGGTCTTCTTCAAACATTTGGGTCAGGTAGGTTTCTAGACTTCCTTTTGTTAAAATTTCCATTTGTCTAGCATACCTGAGATTAGAGTTGATTTCTAGATGTCATTATGTATTTTGTGGTTTAATCCAAGCCATAGAGAGAGTTTCCTCGTAACAGAATTGATGACTTCACTCGGGATGATCTCCCTTTTGGGGTATTTAGTGGTTTTTCTCCTTTATCACTCTCTGTTTTCTTGAGTTTATGTGTCTCCTGTTGCTTGACAAACTCTATTTTTCTTTGTATTTGAGTTTCTTGTCCTAACCCTTTCCCATTCAATGTCTTCTTTCGCATACACGATTTTTCCCTTGGCAGACGTGTACACACACATTTTGTTTGTTCTTAGGGCGCGTACATACGCTTTTGTTCCTTGAAAAATCACGTACACTATTTTCTAAGTCGTTTTGGATAGGTTTAGTGTTTGATGGGTGATTTTTGCTGGTTGCTGAGACTTCTTGGGTCCATGTCCTATCTGTTGAGTGCCTACAAAGTGATAGGAAGAGGCGACATTATTCAATTTTTTATGCGAGCTCATTTCTTTTCATTTTTCTCATTTTTTGTCCTTGCATTTTGGTTTGGGTAGTCACTTCTTGGTGTCCTTATTGTCTTGTCTTATTGTGATTTTAGTAGGGTTTTCTTGAGAGGTTTTTTATTCAATCATTGCATTTTCATTTCATTATATTGAAAATACAATTTTTTTTTGCTTTGTTACATTTTATTTAGAGCATTTGCAATTTTTTCTGCATTACATTAGTTTTGGCATGACATGAAATATTGCACTTTGTTGAAATTGAAGAGATTGCATCCTGAGAACAACATTTAGAAGCTTACCATTTCTTTGAAAATCAAGATTATCACTTACCAATGTTTTAACATTTGCTTATTTTTTATATACGCTGAGTCATAACACCATCAGTTTCACGATCATACCTCTTGAGTAAGCAGAAGCCACTAAAATTAATGTTGAATAATTAAAATTGATTAGAAACAATTTTCTTTTTCAAGATACACAAACAAGTGTAGGACCTAAGGCCTTGGAATAGTATTTTGTGAGTAAACTTCTCCAAGGTTATAAAACTCAACGTATGTGTCTGACCAGGGAGTGATGAAACCCATTGTATAATTGGTTTCCTAGAGAGGCTCTAATCACATTGAAGTTAAGCACGAGGTCGTGTGAAGTTGGTTGTAGAGATATCTCTCTAATACATTCCTAGTGTTAGATATATTTATGGGGTTCTATTTGTATTTGGGGGTTCTGCTAGTTCCTTTACCTCCTTGAGAGGCGGTGCTTTCGAAACGTTGATATTTTCTACCCTGCCCATATGGTGGATCATACCTATGACTACTCACCCGAGCATTGGTTATACCATGGTGAATTTAGTTCCTTGACCTAGGTATCCACATAGGTTTGTTTTAGGGGTTATTCTCTAAGTACCCTGAGTCATATAGGGATCGAACAACACACATAATTTATGGAGGATTTTCTCTCTGGAGGAATCTGAATGGTTGTGTTTTGAATCCCACGAGGGTCCTTATAACTAATTTTTTTACCTCCAATATATTGTTTGGGAGTCTCATCACCTCCTGGGAGAGGCATGCCTTCTTTAGTTTGGGAGGTCCCTTCAACCATATTATCAAATTTGTGTGCATTGGACTTTAGTTTTATTTAGGAGTGTGCTCCTTGTTTATTAGGTGGCCTTCGGATTTTTTTTTTGCATTGCGAGTTATAATTCATCGTGGAGCAAGACTGGCCTCCTCTCTGATCTTGCCATATTTTGAGTCAAGTACCATAGATTGGGTTGTTTCTAAAGCCTCCTCCTAAAAGGAATAGAGTTATTAAATGTGGTACATATATCTCTATTGCTCAGACTCATGACCATCCTACCATGACTACTGAGTCAGATATGAATGCGTCAGGAAGCCCTTTGACTCTAGCCTCTACTATGGTTATTGGATTCCCCTCGACTCCCTCATCATCAGTTGTTTGGATTCGAGAGAATCCCTCACTTAATGCTACCCAACCCATGGTCTCTTCTCAGTCCATGGGGATGAATCATTTTGTATTCCCGAGTGGTACACCGAATCATAGTACTTATTAAATTACTTGGGCCTCTAATCCTTTCTCTTTTGGTATGCCAGATATGTATTCTCACTTGTCATCCTCTGTTTCGACGTCTAATGTAAATCCTAGTTTTGGGTCTGGGAGCATGTCGCCTCCTTATAATCCTTTCTCTTTTGGTGGGGGTCATATCCCTCAACCAACTCCCACAGTAGGAGGTTTGAATCCTCCTTCCTACAGAACCAATCCTAGCTACAATTTTCCAGGGTGGAGTGCTCAAATGGCGAATCCTTCTACTTCTTATATCCCATACATCCATCCTTCTTCCACAATGGTTGTTCCTACAAACACTTTTCTCATAGAAAACCTTCCTCCAACCTTTGGTGTTTCATTAAGGGGGAGTCAATTTAATAGTATGGGAAACCCCCCGCACGGATTTCCTTCATCTAGGGGAAAAATATATCCTCACATGAGTAACCCTTATCATGTAGATTTATCCTTGCAAGAGGATCCCTCGGTGCCGATTCCCTTACAACCTTTTATGAATCAGTTAGGAGGAGGATACTATATTATCAGACAGGGCCATGGTGTATACCAAAACCCTTCTTTTCCCATGATCTCTCAAAACTAGTCTTTCCCGGGAGCATGGTCTCAGAAACGGTAACCACGTCTCCCTTTTCTGGCCATGTTAAATCTTCCATACTTTTCAAAATTGATGAATGAAATAGTGCGTCATGATCCATCATGGCTATTAAATTTTAGTGATAACAATGGCCCCCCATATTCCTTTTTTTTTTTTAAATACCATTAAAGTTTCATTCCATTTTCCTTGAGTAATCAACAACTTAATAAAGAAAAACACTTAATTTAAAATTAATTAGACTCTTTTATTTATAGAAAAGAAATATTAGATAGGATTTAGGACCTTGGTGTAGGATTAGAGAGTAAACTCTCTAAGGCCACAAAACAAAACCTAAAAGTCATTAACGAGAGAATAAATCCATTGTCATAATGTGTGTGTCAGGAAGCTCCTCTAACACAAGAGTAAAGAACAAGGTCGTATTGGGGAAAGTAAGGAAATATCCCATCCTTGCTTGTATTGGTGTTTGCTACATTGTTTCATCTACTACKTATATAGGTGTTTTGTTAATGAAAACACATCCTTGTGAGGTGGTGYCTTTGAAGCTTCRGGATTAGATTCCCTACCCTTACTTGTGGTCAGATCTTCGACTATTCACTCAATCATCGAGTGTGAGGTGGTATCCTTAGTGGAATTTCCTAGGTAGCTTCAGAAGTGACTGTGGGTGGAAAGTTCCCAAAGTACCTGGGTTAGATGGTGAATCCCTATTTCAATTCCCTCGAAGGGTGCCCACCTTAATAAAGGGTACTTGCACCAGTTAAGGCTATTACATGAGGGATATTGTAATTGTTCCTCACACTTCGTTGGTCAATATTTTGGGGACYTGAAATCCCCCATAGGTTTGGTTTCCAAAATTCCCCTTGATCCATTGGTTTACCTGTTGATATCCTAGATTTGCTAGGGGTGTTCTCTGTGATGAATTTTGTGTCTAGTTGACAATAGTTTTTTTGGGGGGGATTAAAACATGCTTTTCAATGTGGCTAACAAAGTTATTCACTTGTATCATCAACCCTTTTACTCATTTTTGTAACATCCATAGTTTTAATTCCCATGAATTATAATGTAATTGCATAAATGTTAATTAGGCTGGTGAGCCATTATGTTTTGGGAAAAGATCCCATATTGATTAATATGGTTGGGAGGGAAAATTGTATACTATGAACATTGGAATAATTAATAAAAGTAGTAATAGCTGGCTCTGATACAAGAGGGATGAAAACCATCGTGGGCTATGATTCCACAAGAGAGAGGGGTCCAAGGGGGATTTAATTCATGGGTATTAATCCAACCCACATTCCTGAGTTACTACCTTTGAGTAAACGTTTTATTTGTTGTTGAGTGTTCCCAAAGCCAATAATTTATTTGATGTAAGAGGGTGGGTGTGAGGAGTCACATCCAATAGTTATTGGGGAGCATGGGGCTGAAGTACAACTAACATTGGGTAGAGTGATAATTCAACTGACTTGGGGGAAAGGAAATTTGTATGGCCAAAGAAGACAATGTTTGCATGTAGACTTTAGGTAGTAAGAGAGGAGCTGAGGGATGGGAAGAGAACCATCCATGTTGTGCTTGAAGGAAGCCATTGTTTGGTTATGTATTATGTCAAAATGAGGATTGTGTGCCTGTAAAATTGGGTGTAAGCATGCAATGCATTTTCCTATTGAGGAAATGGCTCAAGAGCCTCGTGAAGACTGTTGTGAGCACTCCTAAAGCAATTGAGATTTATTAAAGTTCACAACTGAGAGAATCCTGGCCAACTGAGTGCACCATAATCCCTTATAAACGAATGGTATAAATGGGGAGGAACAACTTTTACATCCCCACATTGTTTGGAGAAGTCAAATGACCACCTCGTTGCCACCATTTAGTGGGATGGGTACTTCCATGTCCATTCCTATGACATCGATTCATTCCATCTAAGGGATGCAACTACTAAAATCCTTTCCCTACATAGATCTACCCAAATTTTGTACACTTGTTGCATTTTTTCAAGTGCCCACATCTAAAATTGTTTCTAGTGGGGGGAAAGGCCTTGGTTTTTCTACCGAAAGTGGATTCCATTCTATCTATGTTAACCCTGTAGGTAGCCTGGTGATAATGAATCCTAGTTTCCCGTTTGGTTGGAATTTTAACCTTGGTTTTGGTCTCGAACCTAGTATTTTTCCTAATGTTGGGGGTTGTCATGTCTCTAGGGACAACAATTTCCCTAGGGGAAGTTATGTCTTTGGGGGAACTAATGTCCCTGGGGGAATTTATCTCTCTAGGGGAACCAATTTCCCTAGGGGAAGTTATCTCTCTAGGGGAACTAATGTTATTGGGACAATTTATATGGGGGGATCAATGGTTTCATACCACTCAAAAACTCCCTCTGTTCCAACCACCAGTCATGTGCCAGGAAATTATTTTGCGACTATCAACCAAGGGACCTTGTCAAAAGGGATATTTTGTTCTTTTCCTTCCTTTCAAAATGTTGGTCCCACGTTGATGGCCATCTTGAATATTATTGGATTGTCCGTGGGTTTGGAGGTTCGATTGATGTCCACTGTGATTGTTTCAAATGATCCTAAAAATTATTTTCCATTAAACTCTATTCCTCCTTCTTCTTCCTCTTTAGGTGAAAATTCATCCCCCAGTAAAAAAAAGTCTAAAAGGGAAAAAATGAAGAAGAATAATAAGAAGAAGTGAAGACAAAGGGATAAGTCACCAACCACTCCAAGTCATGCTAGAGACATGTCACTAGTCACTACAAGTCATACTAGAGATGAGCAACCAACCATTGCAAGTCATGTTGGGGGAAGCACACTAGTCACTATAAGGCATACTGGATATATGTAACCAACCACTACAAGTCATGTTGGGGGAAAGAAACCATCCATTTCTATTTATATTGGGGGCATAGATATTACTGAGAAACCTAATTGAGAAAGACACAAGCCTAAGTTCCCTTGTAAATTTTGCAATGAATATCACCTTACTCATATGTGTCTTCTTCTTCTAGAGATAAAGAGAGTGTGGTCTTGGTCTAAAGGCTTATCTTCTCCATAACCACCTTCATTTTCTCAAACCATCAGTTGATGAAGTGGTTGTGTCGATGCAATATTCATCCAATCTCACTCTTCCTTTAGAGAGTGATGTGCCTACCCTACATTTTTTCTTCATTGCTAGTTCAAATCCTTCTAGCAAGGGGGCATCCTAGTCACCTTGAGCATGCTCCCTTGAAACCATATGAGTGTTTCATTCTATTGTAATGGTCCTGTTGATCCTCACCTTTATTATTTTGTACCCTTCCATATAAGGGTTTAATATTATTCAAGAAACATCTATTGATGTACAATAGATGAAGGAGCCTATGTAAGAATTTTATCCTCCTTGTTTTGGTAATCTATAGGCTATCCCTAGCTTGTGTCATCTCCTAGTTAGCTACTAGATTTTGATAGAATAACCAATGAATATTTTTGGATTCTTCCTCAGATTCATTAATCAAGTTAGGTGAGAATATTATTATGGTCAGTATAATAGTGGTGAATGGCCCATTAGACTTCAATATTCTTCTTTGGTGTGATTATGTGTATACTATAAATGTTGTGGTGTCTACACTCTTTCGAGTGATACATTTCCCTCATAATGGAAGCATTGTCACCATAAATCAACTTTCATATGGTAATTTCCATACTTCACAATTAAACCATGCTATCCCATTTTATTTTCATAGTATTTAGGTGGACACTACCCCACCACGGGTGAATTATGTGACATCATATCCTCAGTGTTCAATGGATTTTGAGAATGATATTTTACACTCATTTTTTTGTTCTTAGGACATGGTACCAACAATTAAACATGGGATTTGG
>SNQJ01S0030261.1:149148-160318 GCA_010110895.2 Picea sitchensis | reverse complement strand
TTATGCTTTGAAGGGTTGGAGCCTTCACCTTGCCACCTTGCATTCCTTTCCATTAAGATCTTCATCATCTCTCTCATTTCCATGACAGCCTTTCTGAGATCTTCATCTTCTGCAGGAACATGTTCATGACTTTCTTCATGAGCCATACTTGGTGAATTCCTCCTTGAAACTTGCGGTGATTGTATATGCTTCCTCCTTGAAGGATGAGAACTTGGCTCCATAAGTTGACCTTCTCCTCTTGTGATTTTCAACCTTGTGAGCATCAGAAAACAAAACACTTGCAAACAATCAAGTCTTCAAAAGCTAGTGCTCTGATACCAACTTGATCTAAAAATGAAGAAGACTTGAAATCTTGAAATTATTTGCAAGTAAATTTTATGTGTTTAAAATCAAATGGATCAACTTTGTGACACATTAATTAAAGGATTACTCATGCAAGATACAAATAGACAGCAGCATAATTAATGAACATAAGCACATAAACACAGCAATTGATAAAGGAGTTCACCCCTCTCTTGGGCTACATCTCCTGGTTCAGCTTCCAATGGATCATTATTATTAATTGCTCAAAGTTCTCAAAAACATGCCTTACAATGCTCAAACTGACCAACAGACTGCTCCAATGGCTTCAGAGCGTCCAAAAACCCCTAGCTGGGTTTTTTCGGCACCTCAATCGATCGAAAAAACAAAGAAGTTAGGCCTCCTAGAAGTCCCCCCTTCAAGCTTGTTGTCTCTGCATCTACAAAATGCACCCCTATGTCATGAACCTAGCACACACGCAATTTAAAGCGTGAAAACCCAGCACCGGGTGAAACCGCACCAACGATGCGAACTGTAGGACGGTTATGGGCGTGTCAGCCCCTAACCGCCTAGCACCTGGGCATGTGAGGGTCATATGACCATGCTCTAAAGGAAAAAGGTCTAAATGGTTGAAACCGTTCCAACTCCCCCTCCGTGCTCCAGTTGTGGTCATATGTAACACCATAAAACCGCGGGCTTTACACATTTGCAAACATAAATTCCGTGCACCCATTCCACGGAGGGCATGGTCATATCCATAACCCATGCGACCGGGGCTCCATTCCGTTGTAACCACTCCCGCGCACAAATATGATAACAGGGGAATATGTTATATAACAAAACCACAGGTTGGGGCTAAGCCCCGACCCAACCCCTCGCCATATACAATAATATGTGAATTGAAATACAATAAAACACATATATATAATAAGAAACAAGCGGCGGTACGATGGTCGGGCAGAATTTGTTAAAGCTTACACCGGTGGGGAGGTCCGGGGGTCGAACCCCACGGACTCCAATATATTTTGATCAAACAACCAATATAAAGGTGCCATCTGGCAACCCATGACTGGGCCACGTGGCACCAAACCACCAACCACATGCTGACACGTGTCGAAACACCATTCGACCACATATACCAACCAAACACTGCCACATCATCACATGACACATCATTGTACGATCGTACGACCTGCCACATTAGCCTGTACGCACTGTATGGACTGTACAGTCAACATCCTTTTTTTTGCTTGTTTGACATTCCGAACAGATTACGATATCTCTCACTCCTGACGTCTGTTTGAGACGAAACGAGTTGGGTTGGTTTCACAACGACAAGGTCTACACTCTTGTCCGATTTGAAGCAATTCCGAGCACTTTGAATTTTTGAGCAAAATTTGATCCCCTGATCAGTAACGACCCCCAACTAAACTGAGGATCATTAGTACACGAAAAACACACAAAACATACAATTTTATACTAACTAAATTCTCTTATCTTACCAACTACGAATTACACATGGATTTAACTATTGTATGATATCATAATTAAATTCATCTATGTCATGCTAAAATGACATGAATGAAGTTTAAATAACTCAACACAACAACATATAAATCATTCTAAAAACACAGAGCTAATAGACAACAATTAAACTCAATATGCAACACATAAAAAAGATAAATACTTATCTATTAAAATGGTTGTAAACCCATCTACTTAGGATGGAAGTTCCACCCAAACATAGACTTGTTGTTCCAGATCTCAAAACCAAGTCACCCTCGAGCTAGGGATATCAATTCACAAAAAACAATGGTCTCTCATTTCCCACTCATAGTTCAAAAAAACCCACAATCCACTGGTATTATCCTACAACTAACCTGATTTTCCATCATATTTCTTCCCCTCAACCTACCCAACCCACTTCAGTATTATGATCCAAACACACTCCATAAATTCTCCAGAATTCAGCCTCCATGGTTTCTCCATATCCCAAGCTCTTATTTCTTGTTCTCTACTTGTTGTTCATGCCAAAACATTCGCACTCCAAAACTACTATAACTTCCGATAGAAATTTCTTTCATTTGGACTGATTTCTTGAATTACACACTTCCCCAAGATGATTGTATTCAACAACCTTGCTCCTAATAACTATGGGATGTGACTCCTCACACCTGACCTCTTGCATGCATTCAATGATTGTCTTTAGGAGAACTCAATTAGAAATTAGAAGGTTCATATACCAATAATAATTCTAGGAAGTGGGTTGAATTAATAGACATGGGTGATTCCCCCCTTGGACCCCTCTTATAAATTGTATTATACCAACCCCTCTCTTGTGGATTAATCAACCCCCATATATGTCCATTCCCATAGTAGCTAACATCACATTTTATTATTAAAATTCAGAAATACAATTCACATATTACATCGCTTGGTCATGGACACATTTCATATCTACATTATGAATTAGTTAAAATGGGGATTATAGTGGGGACCTTACATTCCCCCTCCCCTACAATTGTGTGCCATCCTCGTGTTGAAAGAAAATCTCCCTGCGGACAGGTAGATCTCCTCTTGAGAGCTAGACTCTTAACTCTTAAGACAGAAGATGCTTAACATGGACACTGACTTCCTTTCAGATCTATACAAACTAGTGCATGAGGAGGAAGGAGAAAAGAAGTACCTTTTACCGATGTTTTTCCTTGCACGCTCCGAGTTGAGCTCCGATCTTTCGCTCCTCAATGAGCCCTGTAGACAAACAATAGTACAACCACTTCCTACTCTATTGATATTATCTTGTTATGGATCTATCTATCAGAGACAAGTTCATGTGCAATTAAACGCAAACTAGAAAGAAACAGGCCAAGCGTGTCATATTAATGAGAACAATGAGAGAAGTAGCTTACAACCATATATGTGAATGCAACAACTTCATCAAGTCCCCTTTGTCTAACCCTTGCTCAAAAGATCCACGATCCGAATGATAACAACTTTACTGATTACTTTCCTCCAATTCACTATATGTTTCCTATGAGATCATAGGTTTCATGCTTCCAATTCTTCCCCCCTTTTCACCATGATAGAGCCTGCTTATATAGGTTCAAAGAGGCCTAACCTCTTGAGGTATCTTTAGGGTAAGTTGAGGAATTCCTTCCTTAGATCAGGGATATTCTCCTAAGATCATGGTTGAACCAAGAATTTGAATGCAACAGCCTTCCAAACTTGAAATATCTTCCACTTATTCTCCTCAACAGATCAACTGTTGCCCAGATTAGACAACGCTCCCTCAAAAGGGGCATCAGGGTGCTATAGTGCTCCCTGGTAGGCTCAAGGGGCCACTAGCGCTCTAAAAATATATAGCGCTCCCTCAGAAGGGTTGTTTGGTGCTATAACGCTCCCAAGCACCTTATAGTGGAGCGCCATCGCTCCTAAGGGTGATGTAGGGGAGCGCTCTCTCCCAAAACCTTAAATTAAATGCTCCTTTCAGCTGGCAAGAGGTTCTTATCTCCAGTTAGCCATTCCTCTTTCTTCAAATCAAGTGTTTAAGGCATTTTAAGTGTCTCCTTAATGTCGTCATCATGGCAGTATGCTTTGTTTGATACTTGCGACACTTATGAGCAACATGCAACACTTGCGACCAACATGCGACACTTGCGACCAACATGTGACACTTGCGACACTTATCAAAGCGAGTAATGTTGATGTGTAACAGATTGCCCCCCAAAGTATGAAGTTAGAAGATGAGAACTGATAACTAAAATGCTTTGTAGACTTTCAAGCAAGGGTATAGACTCGAAGAACCTGACAGAAGCTGCACACAAACATCCAACAAATATCATGACATGTTTCAAACCCAAGGCAGGCATACCTATGCTTGGGTGATCAAGACTTGCAAGATATGGCCACCATAAAATACACTGCGGATCCATAATTGTATTGATAAAAAAATGTATAGCCACCGAGGATACAGTGTGTATCTATACATGACCTGAACTGATCGTAGCCACGAAGAATACACAGTGGATCTACGAGATGACAAGACATAGCCACGACCAATACAAAGTGGATCTATGTAACAGTGTATGTATCATTTTTTCAAGAGAAACTCCTTCACAACCTGGGAAAAGCATAGATCAAAGTGATCACTCAACCCAGGGCCTTCTTATCGATCTTGATGTAGTATGAATCTAACCATGTGAATAGATGTCCTGATGTCAAACATGGCAGAAACCACTTGATCACTGGTCAATGATGTAAACCATTAACAAGCGTGAGGGCGATCACCATTAATGTCAATGATTCCCAAGGTACCCTAGTACATTCCAACGAATGTGAATGGATGAGCTGGAGTAGAACATTCGTGGAATCATCCGATCAGAGTCAATGGTGTAAACCCACTGTTGGACATGAGGAGGCCTTCCATTGAGGCATGCAGGTCCCAAAGTACTAACTGGTTTCTAAGTCTAGTTCCTGGATAATGAGTTGAATTCGACAGGAATAGGCTTGTCGAAGGAGGGCCTTGATGTATCCCCCATCAATGACATGAAACAGACATAGAGATGTAATAGGGTGATCAAATGAACATGGACTGACACGGGAATTGAGACAAGATATTTGTGACGACTGACTCTCGAGGCGGATACTTCCCTTGAACACTGAGGCACGATAGCAGAAACATGACATGGACCAAAACTTGATGATGTAGTGGATGTTGTGACTTATGTCAGGTGACCCAAAGGAGTGAAAGAAACTCAAAGGATTNTGGTCAATGATGTAAACCATTAACAAGTGCGAGGGAGATCACCATTAATGTCAATGATTCCCAAGGTACCCTAGTACATTCCAACGAATGTGAATGGATGAGCTGGAGTAGAACATTCGTGGAATCATCCGATCAAATTCAATGGTGTAAACCCACTGTTGGACATGAGGAGGCCTACCATTGAGGCATGCAGGTCCCAAAGTACTAACTGGTTTCTAAGTCTAGTTCCTGGATAATGAGTTGAATTCGATAGGAATAGGCTTGTCGAAGGAGGGCCTTGATGTATCCCCCATCAATGACATGAAACAGACATAGAGATGTAATAGGGTGATCAAATGAACATGGACTGACACGGGAATTGAGACAAGATATTTGTGACGACTGACTCTCGAGGCAGATACTTCCCTTGAACACTGAGGCACGATAGCAGAAACATGACATGGACCAAAACTTGATGATGTAGTGGATGTTGTGACTTATGTCAGGTGACCCAAAGGAGTGAAAGAAACTCAAAGGATTAGCTCAGTGCAGAGGTTCAGCGGATTAAATGCGTGCAAAAGATAAAGTGTCGTGTTCAAGGGCGACTCTAAGAGTTACTTGGTAATGTTCTCAAGAGATTGCTTGGCTTGCTTCTTTCAAATTTTCCCCCATCCAGATAGACGAGTACCTCTTTTTTAATTTAACGAGCTCGAGGAGGGTAACACATGCTCGATATAACTCACCTTTGGTAAGTTCCTCTTCCTTTGTTTAATGAACTGGAAGAAGTAAGGGTTCGGTCCCGCATGGGTCTGTCGATGTTTATTTTAGCGAGTCCAAAGATAGAAAACTTGAAGGTTTTTCATGATTATAGAGTCTGGAAAAACACTTAAAAGAGAACTCTCTCAGTTCCTTTTTCGTACAGTTAGTCTCGCGAGGCCGAAAAAGAGATAAACTACCACTCGAAAGACACCCTTTTGAACCTTTTAACGAGTGTGAAAGGAAGCAAGATCACTCGATGATCTTTTCATATTTAGAGAGTATGAAAAGAGTTTAAGGATGACTCTAGGGGGTTCCTTTTTCGTGTGTCCATACAGGTCTGAAAAAGAGATAAAAGTCTACCCGGTGCGTTCTTATATTCTCGAGCTTGAGAACGAACTAAGACTATGCTCGTGGATGTGACAAGGTAAACAAGCGATCAGAACTGCTTTGAAACTTGTAGTGTCAAAACTGCAATCTAGAGGTTTAGTGAAGCCATTATATTGTCAAAGAAACCCACAAATAACTATACCTTATAAAAAATGGAAATTTATAAATAGTAATACAATAAAAAATTTCATTTACCATTTCATTTTGCATAAGGATTTGTAGTAGTGGAGATTCTTACTTTGGAGGCGGATCTTGTGTTGCTTGATACCGGAGCTACGGTTGACCGTTTCTCTCGCCGTTTGGACCAGGTAGATCTTCATCTCCCCTTATTTCAATTACATGGTCCCATATTTGTTTCCATAGAAATATTTAAATTAAAAAACGAAGCCCTAAGTCGCTCCAAAAAAGATCAAATCGGCCTCTAATGAAAGCGATGGGTAAAAGACATTTGTTTTGCAAAAACGTTTTTAGAGGGTGATAGCTTAGATGCCAACGCCTTAATACTTAAGTAGATGGGTCGTTTTTGTTAAAGAACCCATAAGAAACTCAAACATATGCCCACGCAACCATTGATGGAAATTTTTTTAATTTTAAAATGTTTTATTGTTGCGTATGGATTATTGAGTAATGAAAAGAGGGTGTGGTCCCTTTTGGACAATGTGGGTAATAGATTTCAAGTTTTTGAATTGCTTAAGAAATTGCCGAAAAATTTGAATAATGAAATTCTTTGTTTTTTTGTTTGTAGGTGATTTCGGCAATGACCATGATCGAGTGGAAGGAACGGGAGCATGAGCTCGATGATTTGGCCGCTTTGTGGAGTCCTCATACGCGGGCCGCGTTGAGAGCTTGTGGCCTACTGAAATTCTTCAAATTGCAAAAGATGAAGAAGGAGATTCTACTGCTTGAGCACATAATCATCTTGTGGGATGTTGTGGAGCAAGGGTTCTGGATCGGAACACAGCTTCTAACCATCAAGTTGGAAGACGTATATTTCTTGACTGGCCTCTCTAAAAGAGGGGTTCCTATATCTTTTTCCGGACATAGGGCGCTTCCTGAGCAAGCGGGTGTGTATCTAGCACGTCATTGTGTCCCAGGAGCAAGACTGGTGGGGGGTAGAATCCCTATCAAGGATATCAGAGAGTTACCCCTTCGGTCCATTTTGTTTTCCATCATGAGTGTGACGGGAAGCACTAGCGCACATCTAGCGTCGAGATCACAGGTAGCTTGTGGCGTATAGTGTTTGGAGCCAACACTGTTTAACTGGAGTGCAGGGTTTCTTCAGAATGTGAAGGAACAAGTTTTGCGATGTAGGATGGGGCAAAAATAGTTCAGATACGGCTCTTTCTTGGTCTCATTCTTCTTAGAGCGCATCCCCCAGATGCAGCCTCAGATAGCACTAGCAGTACGACCAGTGGGAGAACCACGGATGGAACGGTGGACTAGTCTGTCTCTGAGGCTAGTGGAAGATTCAGAGTTCCATTTCACCGGTGACTTCTTCGCTTGGCTGAGATACCAGTATATTTGGATAGAAGACTTCCTGTATTCCGAGGTGGACTTTCGCAGGAGCATGGATTTGATTCTACCCATGGGGGAAGATTGGGATGCATCAGGTGAGAGACTAAGAAACACCTTGTCTAGTTTTTTATGTTTTAAGTTTTTTAACGTATATATATATATATTTTTTTTTGGGTACGTAGAAGAGTTTTTAAAGGATGTATTGTTTTCAACATGAAGACAAGGGAGCAGTGTGCCTGACTGAGATACCGATACTAGGACGTCGTGGGGGTGCTCCGGTTGCAGCAGATCCAGGGGCACAAGTGATAGGGCTCCGGGAGGTTGAAAGAAACCTTCAAGGCCTCACGATGGGCATTCCTCCTCTATGGAGGAGAGAAGTGTCTTTACATCTGCAGAGGCACACTGTGGGAGTGCCAGACAACGTTAATTCTCTACTGAGATGCGTAGTGCACGCAGTGATATGTTACTCTCAGCACAATGCAGTGCAGGGAGATTAGAGTCTCTCTGGTGATTGTATATTTTGCATAACTTGTCAGACAATGTTGCATGGGTGTAAAGACCCAACATTTTGCTTTTCCAAATACTTTTTTGATGTAATCAAAACATTTTTAGTCACGCTATGTATATATATACAGTTTCGAGTGTTTACAGTGCCAAATTATTTGTACATGATGATGCCTTTAATGTGATGTGTTTTAATTTACATGTGATGTACAATTTGTTTTCCTTCATGAAACCTTATCTGCGGGCGAGATACCGATCCATGATGTAATTAGCTAACAAATCCGAAACATTGTTAAGTTTTCTTGGAATATGTCTGTATTCGATGTAATCAAATATTCGTTCAAGACGATGAACTTGTAGGTGGAGACGTAGCAGGATAGGATTACAAATAGTGTAGATACGGTTGAGTTGATAGACCACAAGGTGGGAGTCTAGGTTAACAATGATACGAGAGATACCTAGGGAGGAGGCTTGGGTCAAGAGTCCGATGACAGCATGATATTCTACCATGTTATTAGTCGTTGGTCCTAAGAAAATACCTCCTGAACTCACTACCTCGTCAAATTGGTAAATGACCCATGCTGCCGAAGCAATGTTCCAGGTGTGTCGACTAGCGCCATCCACAAACCTGACAAATATAGGAAAGGAAGACATCATCTTCACTTGAAAACACAAGGCACAATTATGAGTGGCGAAGGTAAAGACTCGAGCATGCAAAAGAAATAGACACACCAAACTAAAATACAATAATGTACAATGTACACATGCTAGGTGATCAAGGCATAGTACTTTTTAAGGTAAAGCCCGTTTTGGGGCTCTCCTAGGGAAATTCCATCATAATCGACTAACTCGTAGGCGCCTCTATGTAGAACACGTTTCACAATGTAAGGGCCATGACACAGAGGTTCTAACTTACCTGTTCCTAATTTGTCATGAGATTGGTCATAGACGAGGACTAAGTCTCCTACTGCAAAAGTCCGAGGATGGATGGATTTGTCGTATTGATTTTTTATTCGTTTCTGATGTGCCTCATTAAGGAAAGCGACATCATGACGTGTTTCATCCAGTTTGGTCATATATAAGAAACGTTCCTCCTCGGCAGAAGTATGGGGTAGGAGTTCTACTTTAAGTTTCAGAGATGGAATCTCACACTCGATTGGTAAAATGGCTTCAATGCCCTACACTAACTGGAAAGGAGTGAACCCAGTTCCGGTTTTCACGGAAGTACAGTAAGCCCAAAGAGAAAAGAAAAGTTGTAGATGCCAAGATGTCTTATTTTCCCCTACCATGCATTGAATCATGGTTTTGAGGACCTTGTTGATGGTTTCAACTTGTCCGTTGGACTGAGGATAGTATGGGGATGAGTTTTCATGGAAAAAAACCAACTTGGCATGCAATTCACTCATCATCTGGTTCTTAAAGTGTGCACCGTGATTAGTGACAATGGCGCGTGGTACACCAAAATGAGTTATGATGTGGTTAACAACAAACAGAGCTGCGGTACGACCATCATTCAAAAAGGTAGGCATAGCCTTAGCCCATTTGGTAAAGTAGTCGTCGACGACGATTATATAACTGTGCCCCCCGGTTGAGGTAGGCTTACATTGCATAAAATCGATACCCCACTTGGCGAAGGGGCCGATGGCGATAATGGGGTGCAGCGTAGTAGGGTGGGTACGTGCCTTGTTATTAAAAACTTGGTAGGGTGGGCACTTTTTGACTGCCTCAATACAATCTTTGAAAATCGAGGGCCAAAAGTAGCCTGCACATAGAATTTTTTGGGCTGTGGCCATCCTAGAAAGGTGACCACCATAGGCTCCAAGGTAACAGTCGTTCAGAACACATTCAGCCTCTGCATGAATTAGACATCATTGAAGGTTAGTGTCAATACCACGGTGATACAAGGTGTCGTCGACGATAAGATAAAGATGAGAATGGTGGAAAATACGTCGACGCTCTTCACAGGAAGTGTTAGGCTGAAAGCATTGGGTTTGGATGTAAAGGGGGATGTCTCTATACCAAGGATCAGATGTGCTAATGAGGAAAAGAGTTTTGTCAGGGAGAGAATCTCTAGGTTCAATGTCTTCATCAGCATGGGGGAGATCACAGATAAGTTCCGCAAACACTAGGGTCTTTTTGGCTTTGGACTTCATAAAGTCAAGATCGAATTCCTAAAGGATGACGATCCATTTGGAGTATATGCCCCTGATCACTTGACGTGTCAAGACATGGTACATGGGGTTTGAGTCCGCAATCACTGTGGTGGTGTGTAGTAATATGTAATGGCGAAATATCTGGACAGCGATGACGGTTGCCAGAGCCAGTTTCCCTACATGTGAATATTGGAGTTCTAGCCTAGATAGACTCTTGCTCAGGTAATAGATCACATGTTCCTCACCGTTGGGGTCCTCCTAAACTAACACCATTGCAATAGTGGAAGTGGAGGCAACTAAGTAAAGGATGTAGTCCTTTGTATACTTTGGAGGGTGAAACAAAGGTGCATGGGTCAGGGCATGCTTGAGAGAATCAAATGACCATTGAGCGATGTCATCCCAGATAAAAGGGGTGTTTTTCTGCAACAACCACTTGAATCCTTTAGTTATCTCAGCGTAGTTACAAATGAAACGGTGAAGGAAGTTTGCTTTTCCTTTCAAAATTTGGAGTTGGGTCAAACTAGTACGTGGGGGTAAGGCCAGAATAGCCTTAATCTTTAAGGGATCTACCTGAATCCTGTCTTTAGAGACAACAAAATCGAGGATTCGACCAGATTCGACAGCAAAAATACACTTATGTGGGTTCAAACGAATACGGTAAAACCGACATCGAAGAAAAATAGCGCGTAAGTGATCAACGTGATCTGATCGATTAGATGAGTGGGCAGGTAAGTCGTCGAGGTAAGGTTCTGCAATATGCTTGATATCGTGGAAAGCGTATGACATGGCCCGCTGGAAAGTAGCACCA
>SNQJ01S0030261.1:124990-149138 GCA_010110895.2 Picea sitchensis | reverse complement strand
TTGTAACATGTACATAAGACCACTAGGAAATCGTTACATGATGTTTGTAATTGACAAATGAAGATGGAATTATATTCCATTTCCCATCAAAAAGGGTGAATATCACGGTTTATCAAAACCATAGGCTTGAAATGTTGATTCAGTGGAAAAGGTGGATGTCCATCGAGATCCACCTGGATCATCCCATGTAGCATCTTCAGGACCATAGTATTTCCAATGAACTTTTACCAACTCTATGGCTTTGTTCTTGAGAACTTTAACTTTTTGGTCCAGGATGCATATTGGTTCCACCTGAAAATCCCATTCGTATTCTACCTAGATCACAGTGTTGGAGAGTTGGTTTTCATTGATTTCCATATATGTGGTGGGTGTATTTGGAGAAGTCTCCAAATTGGTCCCCTTATGGCGTATATCTAAGCATGGCCCTCACGAGAAGATGTTTTGAAGAATTCTACAAGAAACCCATAGGTGTGGTCATGAAGCCCGAAGTTTTTTGAGGAATAAGGACATGAAGGAAAGTGTAAATGCATGTAACACACTCATAGATGGGCAATCCTTATTATTTTGCTTCCAACAGTAGGTGGAACGTCATGTGGTTCATCATGGTTGAGGAGTTATGGACTTGTGAATTTGGAACCCCCGAAGACTGGGCGAGAATCACTAAATGGTTACAAGTCATAAATTAAAGGGTTAAGTGGTTGTAACAAGAAACCCCTAAATTAAGGAAATAGGTTACTTAGAAAAGTTATAAATACACCTCAAAGAGTCTCTCACAAACATAATTCACACACAACTCTATTGATTATCTATCTTGTGAATAACTTTTGGTCTATTGGTGAATTTGAGGTTGAATCTAAGGTCGAAAGTATGTGGTTGTGAAGGAAGGTCAAAGGATAAAGTCCCAGCGTTGTAGAAAAGGTGATAACACTAGTTTTTGAAGTTATCCATGGGTTACATTTCAGCAGGGCACATACATCCATGGGATGTAGTCGATAAAAGCACCAATATCCATGAGTAGTAGAGGAGAAATTCATAGATCTGTGGAAATGGGTTTGACGAATATGGTATCTCTTGTTTTTTGAATATGACACGCACTAGGTTGGTTTGTTGATATGAGATTGTATGCACTAGGTATTTTTCATGAGTAAAGTTATGTCTGTTATATGTTTGGTTGATACTTGTATCATGGATGGTATGACACATGCTTGAGGCTTGTATCATGGATGGTATGGCACATGTTTGAGGCATTTCTTGGAGGTCCTTTTGGTTTATGGTTACATATGGTTAAGGTCCATGTTTTGGTTTCATTGATACATGCTTGAGACATATCCTTGGTACATTTTATATCTTTATTATGGTTTATTGTTATAGGCACATATTTGGGATAGTGCAATATATTTGAGGCATATATTATGGTACATGGTATGATGCATTCTTGAGATACATTTTGGTACTTGGTTTGGATACTTCATGTTGATATGGTCTATATGAGTGGATCTGATTGATATATCAGTGACAGACACAATGACAAGGACAGTGACAAGTTATAGGTTGATGCACAGTTGATGATAAGTTATAGGTTCATGTGATAATGATAGGTTGATGTGACACAGTGGATACAATGACAGATTGACAGGTTACAATTTGATGTGATAGTGACAATGGAAGTGATAGTGGAAATGATTGTGGTAGTGATAGTTTATTCTACACTTATATTTCAGGGTAGCAGGACGGGGAAAGGAAAGGGAGTTGTAGCCTCCTTTTGGGTGGTTCCAGAGAACACAGGGAGCTAGATCTTCCTTTAGGTTGGAACCTGAGAATCAGGGGGTTATAGCCTCCTTTTGGTTTGAGACATAGGATTCAGGGAGTTGTATATTCCTTCAGGGTGGAGCCTATAAATAGGGGTTCATAGCCTTTTTCCAGTTGTATTTGAATAATTGGGAAGTTGATGCTTCCAATGAATGTATTCTTTGATGCATAAGAAAAGTATTCTGTGATTTTCTCCCATTTGGATTTCCACGTAAATTCAGGTGTATTGTGTCTATGTGATTGTTTATTATGCATTGTTGATTTATGCTATTGATGATATATTAAATGCTAGTGATAAACTGTTGAACACTACTGATAAAGTTGAATAATATATATTGTGGTTAAAAGTGGTAAAAGTGCTCATACTGATTCACCCCCCCTCTCAATATTCCAACAATTGGTATCAGAGCAGGTCCTTCAAGAAACAGTTTAACCACTGAAAGGAGATCATGGAATACACTAAGATTGGAGAATCAAGGTTTGATGGTCAAAATTATGCCTTCTAGAGTAAGAGGATGAAAACCTTTTTATAGGAACATGGATTTTATGTTTGGTAGTTGTTGAGACCTAAGTTTGCACCCCTATCTCTCCTCTCTCTTTTTCGTACACCTTCATAAAAAGAATTCCTCTTTTGGTTGGTCAAGTCAGTTTCCCATTGCTAAATGACTTGTTTTTCCATCATTATCTTTCTTATTGATTCTTTGTGCAAATTGTTTATGTTTTCTTGAAGGATAATTGCATGTCGTGATTTGGTTTGAAAATAATTTTCATCGTGTTTATCACTAATTTAGAAAGAAACAGGTCGACCAAGTATTTTGTATGCACAAGGAACACCCGTGGAAAAAATGCAGCATTCAGAGAAGCCAATTTCGAGGTCATATTGTGAGAATAGACAATTTAAATTTGTAACGGTGGAGTCCAACAGGACACTCTGATCAACGAATCTCCTACATTCAAAGTTCTAGAAAGGAACGATGTTTAGCGATAGGTTTATACAAACTTCACTCCATTACTTCGGCGTTCGGGCGTCCGAGCTCATCTTTGTTTAAGTCTCACGAGCCCTGAAGTGTCGGAGCCCCAAAAATGTTGACACATCACTCTGGGAGATCAACCATCTGGGAGATCTTCACACTTAGCACTCAAAATATCCCAAATGTCAAAATGTTGGAGCCTCGAAGTGTTGAAGCCTCCAAACTAGCATGTGTCGAAGTGCCACGACACTCCGCTAGTCTGGTCCTCCAGGATTTATACATACTTTGCGTTTGGAAACCCCTGAACCTGGAAGATCCAAAGAGATGAAGTGCTCATCTATGTTGACACACAAAATTCATTCACGGTGACATGTGGCATCCATCAGTTTCCGACATGTGGCACTCATTTCAGATCATTTGGGTTACATCATTAACTCATTTTTGGGTGACAAGTGTCACTTTCATTCTGTGATACATCAACAATTCACATCACGCCACCACATCACTCAGGGAGATTTCAAGCCAAAGAAAACATAGTTCAAAAACCACTGAAGGTCGAAGCTCTGAAGCACTGAACTATCGAAGCTCCTTTCACACGGATTCTTCTTCGGCCAACGTGGCGTACACAAGGAATATGCCACCTAGAAAATTGATCTTTGTGGTGACACGTGGCACTCATTTTGAGCATCTTCAACACACCATTTTCCCCATTCCAAGTAATGCGTGTCACCCTTATTTTCATGACATGTCATCAGTCATGACATCAAAGCCACCATGTCACTTTAGAGAAATTTCCTCTAGGATATTTTTATCGAGAGTTAACACAGTTTCCAAAAGTGTGGAAGGTCGAAGGCTGAAGTCCCGAAGTGATTAAGTTCCTTTCACTCAGGTCCTTAATCAATACAACACGTGGCACATGCCACCTGGCAATCGATCTGAATGATGACACGTGGCATTCATTTCAGGAATTTATGGTACAACCTCTGCTCCATTCCAAGTGACATGTGCCATGCTTCTTTCTGTGACACATCAATAATTCACATCATGTTGCCACATCATATATGAGAGATTTTCCTCTGATATATTTATATCAAGAGAATTCACAGCGTGCCGAAGTCCCGAACCCCAAAGAGATGGAATCCTGAACTCTCGAAATATTTAATGATTAAAGTCTTAATCCTAGGTTAATTAGCATAAGCGATGGTTAATGACTCTGTGAGTTCGGGGCTCCAGGAGATATGAATATTTTGTGCTCAAAAACTCCTGAATGTCAAATTTCCGAAGTGGCTTATCTCCATTAATGGCATATTTTGAAGTTTGAAAAAGGCACAACTAGGGAATGTCGAGCCAGTCCATGTCATTAGATTTCTCATCTGGAAGTAGTTCGACAATATCCAAAAGGTATAAACATAAGTTCTGAAATTCAGACCCTCCAACGCCATAACTAGGGAACTCGAGAAGCTATAATCTAGTCTGTAGAAAGAATATCAGAGACTCCGGGAAAACGCCAGATGACTTGCTTCTTTCCTCCAAGAGATAAGTTGGTGAAAACCACTACCAGCACATTCAGTTATCTCCAATGACCTCCAACAACATGCATGCATGCCACTTCTCAATACAGAACTCAACTTTGTTGCTCCTAGTCATTTTCTCTCAAATCTTAGTTCACTCCGACATATGCATCAGTCTGGTTTTATTGCAATTCGTAGTTTTTAGTTGTTCAATTGAAAAACTCTTTTAAATTTAGGAATAATAAGTGGTATTTTATGTGTGATAATAACCACTCTTTTTTATTAAGTTAAGTTTTAAGTATATATTATTGTACTCCATCAATTTTTTAGTTAAGTTAATAAGTTGTTTTATAGTCGATGTGTAGATCCAAGCATCGATTCCACATTGGTCGAGGGCCTCCACATCTGTGATAAATAGGCATATTTTGAATGTTAGAATGGTTCAATTTTTGGGGAGAATAATATCAATACAACAACTGGTTGGACCTATTATGTACATGGATTAAATCTCTCTACCCAGTGAATATACTATTGATGACAATGTGTTTTTGTCCAAATCCGTATGTGGTTTTCTTATCTTGAATACAATTTTGATTTGTGCAAAGTACATTTCTTTTACTTTAGCTATTGAATAACTTTTCTTTATTAATATGAAACCTGTGAGAAGAGCTATGCTTTGATGAAGATTGGTTTTTATTGCAACCTGTGGAAGTAAATGTATTTTTGGTACATGTTTAATGCCTTCAAATGATATTTTAAGACTTAAACTTCTAGCAACAGTTTGTTCATTGAATGGTTTGTTGTTTTTCTTTGTTTCTTACCTTTACTATCTAACGTGTATGTCATTAGTGTGCCACCATCCAAGGAGGACCCTCGTCCATGTCATTTGGCCAACCAAACCATGTTCATGTCTTAGTAAACCAACCCTCTAACTGACCCACAAATCAAAAACCAACCATTCATAACTTGAGGTGTACTAGCTATGCCCTTTAGTAGTCAGGTGCAGACTTTAGGACCAACATCTTCGGGAGAACGACAATGATCATATCTGACCTTTGATGGTGAACAAATATCAGACACCTTTATACTGCCATCTTTCACCTGGTGACTCCACTGAGTAAACTTAACTAAAGAAATATCGGCTCCCAGAAAAGGACTCAAGAAATCCAAATCTGAGCACATCAAAGTAACTAAGGCTCATCCCAACCCTGAGAAGGAAATAGTAGTCTATGAGCTAGAAAGGAAACCAAGAAAATACACCTTAGCTCAGATATATACCTTGCCCACAAAGGGTAAATCTTCACCTAAGGAATCTACTTTTGTCCATTTTCACAAGCATATTGAATTTGATAGCCCTGATAATAACAATTCCAAGGAACCTTAGACATATTCAACTCATTTATATACTTCATCATCTAGTCCGACATCCACCCCTGTATCTCGAATCAATATTTAGATTCCTATTGCCCACGAAATGGATGCTAATAGGATGAATGTCATAATTGTTTCCATTTATGCACCCCTGTTTTTTCCTATAGGCTTACATGCACTCCCAGCCACAGATTACATGAAATATTTACCAAGATATAATGGGGAAGGGGATGTGACAGCTAAAGAACATCTAGTATCCTTATACATCTTTGTAGACAAATTCAATATTGACTATGTATATGTTTGGATGAGGTTGTTTGTACAAATACTTGATGGGGAGGTAAGAAAATGGTTTTGGGGCCTCCCTCCAGCCTCCATTGCAGATATTGATGTGTTAGATGAAGCTTTCATAAAGAAATAGGGAGATAGAAGGGATTATCTATATTAGATCACTGAGTTTGGGGCCCTTAAGAGAAAGAACAATGAGTCTATTTTGGACTTCACCAAGATATTTAATAAGATGTATGGTAGAATCCTAGATGAGATCAAACCAATTGAAGCCTCTGCCAAGATCACTTCTGCCAATGCATTTGATGCATAATTCTCTCTTCTGTTGAGGGAGATAATATCCACTACCTTGCTATCCATGCAGGAAGTAGCCATTGAGGTTGAGTCCAACATCCTGGCATCACACAAATTAAAGACTAGATAAGATAAATACAATAAGAAACAAAGAGAGGATTCCCCTGCCTCCTCTAAACCAGCCACATATGATCCCAAAATTGATGAAATGACCAAAACTTTGAAGGATCTGACATATGAAATAGCTAAGCTGAAATGGGAGTCTAAACAACCACACAGATATTTTAAAGGGGCTGGGAATAAAAATCCCAACCAATTTAGAAGGATGAATGATGCACCTCAGATAATGCAGAGAGAAAGGAGGAATGTTGATGATCAAAGAGTAGTACCTCCTTTCCAAAAAAATCAGATTGAGGAGATGGATGCAGATAGTGATGTTGTGGATGATGTTTCTCTACTTTTCAATGAAACATATTTTTACACCAGTCACTTAACGCAACAATTTTATGAGGTGGTACAACTATCATATCAGTTTGATATTGAGATAGGGGAAGAGGGAGTTATTCAAGGCCATCCCCAAAATAAATATTACTTGAGGCCTAGAACAAGTGCTCCCAAATCCACCAGCTCTAATCAGAACATAAAAATAGAAGTTCCTCCCAAGCCAAATACAAGCAAGGGTGCATTGGCTAAAGCTTACTAGCCTTCTCCATTTAAACTTGTTTTCCTTTAAGTAAAGGAAGTTGATAGGCCACAAGCATCTTTCAACCTAGAGAATAAGTTGAGCAAGATCAAGATCCTTGTACCTATGTCAGAATTGTTGAAAAATGATTCTTTCAAACAATCCATTATGAAGGTTCTAAATCCACCTACTTATGTTGTAAATTCATATGTAATCAATCTACAAGATGAGAACCCAACCATTACTATGGACCCACACATTGAGGATGGATCTGATGCTTCTCCACCATTCTACATATCTCTAAATGTCCATGACAATATCCTACATAACTGTCTCATGGAATCAGGTGCCTCACAGAATGTTATCCCTAAGGTTTAATGGAGGAACTAGGTCTGGAGATCATCAGGCCCTATCAAGACCTTTATTCCTTTGACTCCAAAAAATTCAAATGTTTGGGATTAATAAAATATCTAGTGGTTTCTTTGGCACAGTTACCCATGAAGAGTGTAGTGATGGACATCATTGTGGCTGAGATTCTCCCCAAGTTGGATATGATTTTTTCCAGGAAGTGGGCCAAGAAGGTTGGAGGATCATTAGAAATGGACTTCACATATGCCACCATCCCTATTTTTTGGGGAGAACACATGAGGATATACATGGAGGTGAGATTGGCCTATATCGTCAATCACCATCAAAATCTGAGCAATCACCCAATTTATGCTATTGAGGAAGACATCGTCTCATCTATTTTTCATCTAAATGATGAGGAACCGGAAATTACAGTCAGCAAATGCAAAGATCAGTCACTGAAAGATCAATAGAATAAAGTGTGGAAGATGTATTTCGATGGCTCTTCATCAAAATAAGGTTTTGGGGCTCGTATAGTCCTCATTTCCCCTACGCACAAGGTTATAACGCTCTCTTATAAGATGTAATTTGAGACTACTAACAATATAGATGAGTATGAAGCTCTGGTGCTCAGATTGAGGGTTGCCAAAGACATGACCATTGAAAGATTGGAAGTTTTTGGTGATTCTGAGTCAATCATTAATCAAGTCAAAACCATCTATCAAGATAAGCAATAGAGGCTCAAACAATATGAGAATGAGGTGTGGGACCTGGTTGACAACTTCTTTATAGCATTTAATATCTCCTTCATTCCGAGAGATGAAAATTAGAAGGTAGATTCTTTGGCATTGGCTGCCAGCACCTTCATACCTCCCATTGGCCCAAATATCAAGTATCAGCTGGAAGTCAAACATAAGACAACCATACCTTTCAACATAAATCACTGGAAAGTCTTTAGCGATGATTTAGAGTTGCAAATATTTCTACAGATCATTGAATAATTCTCTAGTATCTCAATAGATTGAGAAGATGAAGATGAGGAATTGTCTTTTCAGAAAACGTCTCAACTTTTGAACAAAGTGGTGGGCCACAACATTGTGGAAATAAAAACAAACCACATCCCTGGGGGTCTAGTGCCACTAGAAAGGTTATTTAAAAATCATGATGTCTCTAGAGCAGGGATGATTTTAGTGGCTAAATTTCACTTATGGGCTAATTTTCCATGGTTTTTCTCAGAAAAAATATTCGCTATTCTAAAAATGATTCACCCAAATTCTATAGGATAAAATTATTTTAACTTTAAAATCGCCAAAATTTTATACAAACTATATAAAATCCTTATAAATTTGAGTATTTTTACAAAAATGTCGCCAGACATTTATAGTTGGCATATGAAGGATTATTAAGATTCGCCAGGGTTTCTACTTTTTAAAATAATTTTTCATCCTTAAAATCATCCCTGCTCCAGAGGAACTTCCATAAAAAATCAAGAAGAAGAAGTGATGGACTCCAACATTGGGACTGTTGAAAACTCCAAAATAGTCAAATTGTCCAAAGCACTACCTCCAGACCAAAAAGATCGGTATGTCAGCCTCATGAAACATTTTGTTGATATTTTTGCATGGTCGTATGAGGATTTGAAGACATTTGACACTTACATCATCCAACACAAGATCCCTCTAAAGGTTGGCTCTAAGCCATCCAAACAGAAGATCAGGCAATTTAATCCCATGCTAATGTCCATAACTGAAAAAAAGTTGAAAATAATGCTTGATTCCAGAATTATTGTTCCCTTGAGGTACTCAAATTAGGTGGCCAACTTGGTACCTGTGAGAAAAAAGAGTGGGGAAGTACGCTTGTGTGTGGATTTCCAAAATCTCAACAAGTGCTCCCTTAAAGACAACTACCCCCTGCCCAAGATGGATTGTATTTTGCAAAGGGTAGTAGGTTCAAGCATAATTTTTGTGTTGGATGGGTACTCTGGTTATAACCATATAGCAGTATGTGAAGAAGACAAAG
Source organism: Picea sitchensis (assembly GCA_010110895.2). Taxonomy (NCBI): domain Eukaryota; kingdom Viridiplantae; phylum Streptophyta; class Pinopsida; order Pinales; family Pinaceae; genus Picea; species Picea sitchensis. The sequence goes on along the minus strand of SNQJ01S0030261.1, from coordinate 139,845 downwards.
AAAAAACAACATTCACCACAACATGGGGGACATTTATGTACGAAAAAATGACCTTTGGGATGATGAACACAGTGGCCACCTTTCAGAGCGCTATGGATGTATCCTTCATGGGGGAGAAATACAAATTTATGGTTATATATTTGGATGACATCACCATTTTCTCCAAATCTGATGATGAGCATTTACAACACCTTGAGCAGATTTTTCGAAAATGTAGAAGGTATGGGATTTCTTTGAATCCCAAGAAGTCCCAATTTTCTATTCTAGAAGGTAAATTTCTAGGCCAAATCATATCAGGAATAGGTATAAAAATAGACCCTAAGAGAGTGGATGTCATTCATGAAATTGCAATCCCCAGAAACAAGATGTTTATTTAGTATTTATAGGAAGAATAATTTTTTTAAGGTGCTTTGTGCCCAACTTCACTAAAATCATAAGGCTTATCACCAACATGTGAAAGAAAGATGCTATTATCAAGTGGTCCCAGGAGGAAAAATCACCATTCCAAAGGATCAAATAAGCTTTGGTTGAAGCCCCTGTATTAGTCATCCCTGACTATGCCAAAGATTTCTTTATTTTTTCTTTCACCTTCGAGGAAACCGTTGCTCTTGTGCTACTACAAAAGAATCAAGAAGGGAATGAACAACCCATATCCTTTTTCATCAAATACCTTTGAGATGATAATTTGAATTATGACATTCTATAAAAGAAGGCCTATGCACTAGTCAAATCATTGAAATCCTTCAGGGTGTATGTGTTAGAATCTAGCATAACAACCTATGTTCCTAGCAGTAGTGTCAAAGAGATTCTGGTCCAGCCAAAAAGTGAAGGGAAAAGAGGGAAATGGATTGTCAAAATGATGGAATATGACATGCACATAAATCCAACCAAGTTGATCAAGGGACAAGGACTTGCCAAGTTATTATCGGGATCAAACTGTAAGGTGTTGGAATTGCATCAGACCTTCACCCAATCTGATGCACCTATGAGACAGTCTAGACAAGAAAACATGCAAGTATTTAAAAACTAATATTCTTCACCTTGGTATGGATATGTTATTTAGTTTTTGCAGCATCTAAAATTTCCACCATATTTGAAGAAGATGAGGGCTAGGTCTCTCAAATTAAAAGCTATAAAAATTTTCATTTTAAATCAGAACTTGTACTAGAGGGATCCTACTAGCATCCTATTAAAGTGTCTTGATGAAAATGAAGCTAAACAAGTCACAACAGATATGCACAGGGGAGTTTGTGGGGGACACCAACATTGGAAAGCTACATCCCTCAAGATGCTAAGGGAAAGGTACTACTGGTCCACCATTTTCTATGATGTATTCACCATAGTAAGGGCATGCAATGAATGTCAAAAGTTTGTCGGAAAACAAAAATTTCTCTCATTACCCCTGAAACCTATCAGTACCAGTGGTGACTTTAAACAATGGGGATTAGATTTCATACATGAGATAAATCCACCCTCCAGTGGGAAACACAAGTGAATCCTCACTACCACTAACTACTTTACCAAATGGATCAAGGATGTTCCCACCATGAATGCTATTGACAAGGTGATTATGAATTTTCTGGAAACCCATATCTTTTCCAGATTCGGTTTCCCTAGAAAGATTATAACAGACAATGCCTAGGCATTTAATTCCAAAGCCATGATCGACTTATGTGGCATCCATAACATTTCCTTGACACATTCCACACCCTATTATACTCAAGGGAATGGGATGGCCGAGTCATTAAACAAGACTCTCATTAGGATCATCAATAAATTGCTAACTGAAAACAAGAAATCCTGGGACTCTAAACTCAAGTATACCTTGTGGTATGATGGGATCAGCACCAAGAGATCCTTGGGAACTTCACCATTTCAGCTGGTCTATGAGATAGATGTTTTCTTTCCTACTCAACTCGGTCTGCCAGTGCTAAAATTCCTATAGGAAGAAATGGAGGAGCCAAATGACATCCAAAGGAGAATCTTTTAGATTATAGAGGTTCAACAAAAGAGAGAAGCACTGAATCAGATAATTGAGGACTACCAGAGCAAGATCAAATTAGTTTTTGACAAGAAAATCAAGAAGGAGATATTTCAAGAAGGTGACCTGGTCTTGAGGTGAGATGTCAAAATGGAAGAAAAGTATAAGCATGGTAATTTTGATAACCTCTAGTTTGGTCCTTTTAATGTGGTTGGGGTTCTGGAAATTAATACTTTTCTTCTACACAAGCTGGATGATATTGATATTTTTGAAGGCCTAGTAAATTGGCACTTCTTGAAACACTATTTTTCTTGAAAGAATGAGGTAAAGTATCACTCGTACCATAGTCACTTTCCTTTTTCGTTTGCATTTGATTAGTTAGTTTCTGCATGAATAAAGACTCCATAGCCCAAAAAAGGCATTGAGGTGTGTTAGTGTTGTTGGTTTGATATTCTTTTCGAGGACAAGAAAAAATTGACGCCATCTCTAAATATGGTTAGAATAATTTTAATTGGCAGGCATATAAAAATTTAGCAGCTTTGCTAAAGTAGTGGGGTCACCCATATCGCAAGTTTCAAAACTGATCAAAGGATCACACCTCATTACGGAAATAAAAAGCGCTTGAATGTTAACCTCCTAGAGAGGTTCCACAACTGAAACCATGGTATAGCTTGTGAAGCACGTGGAAATTGGTGGTTTATTTAGAAAGTCGGAGTGGTGTGGATATTAACCACCCTCGACAACCTCTATAATCACATGCTAATAACACGTCTAGGGTCCAATCCGAGAGCTCCATGTGACCACAAAACTTGATGTCAAGCCAAATCATCAAAGGAAAAGTCACGAGGAGCCTGCTTGCACTACTGAAAGACTGAGTTGGTTCAAGAAAACTAAGAGGTTTGAAGAATATGGAACAGTCATCAGAGAAGGAGGGAGGAAAACATATTATACAAGCCATAATGAGAAAACCTTGTGCCAAACTCATTAATAAGCTGAGGTCAAATGCGAAGAGCAAGTTGAACCATGTTTAAAGGATTTGGTTATCAATGTAGATGAAAATGAATCGAAGGATGAAGATAGTGCACATGTCATTAGAATAATATATACATGGATGATAGATAGAAACAAAGGTAAGTTACAACAAGTGGGAGCAAGGTTTTGAGAGGTAAGGCACATGATCTACTGTACTTAGCACCTCATAGGGAAGTGCTATCCCCAGTTGGAGCCAATGTTGAGACCTAAGTCTGCACCCCTGTCCCTCCTCTCTCTTTTGTTTATACCTTGATAAAAATTGTTCCTCTTTTGGTTGGTCAAGTCAGTTTCCCATTGCTAAATGACTTGTTTTTCATCATTATCTTTCTTGATTGATTCTTTGCACAAATTGTTTCTATTTTTTTTAAGGATAATTGCATGTCGTGATTTGGTTTGAAAATACTTGTCATCATGTTTATCACTAATTGAGCAAGCAATAGTTCTACCAAGTATTTTTTATGCATAGGGAACACCCATGGACAAAACGCAACATTCAAAGTAGTCAATTTCGGGGCCAGATTGTGAGAACAGACAGGTTAAATTTGAAATAGTGGAGATCCAATAGGCCACTTAGATCAACGACTCTCATACATTCGAAGATCCAGAAAGGTGCGATGTTTAACCACAGGTTTATACAAACTTCACTCCGTGACTTCGACGTTTGGGCATCCGAGCTAATATTTGTTTAAGTCTCACGATCCCCGAAGTGTCGGAGCCCCAAACTGCCAGAGCCCTGAAATGTTGACATATCACTATGCAAGATCATCCATCCAGGATATCTTCACACTTAGCACTCAAAATCTCCCGATTGTCGAAATGTTGGAGCCCCAAAGTGTTGAAGCCTCTGAACTACCATGTTCCAAAGTGCGATGACACTCTACTAGTCTGATCCTCCGAGAGTTATAGATACATTAAGGAAGGACCTATGTGAAAGAAACTTTAGAGTTAGAGACACGTAGTACTCATTTTGCTGACACGTAGAATTCATCCATGGTGACACGTGGCATCCATCGGTCACTGACATATGGAACTCATTTCAGGTCATTTGGGTTACATCATCTACTCATTTTCGGGTGACACATGTCAATCTCTTTCTGTGACACATCAACAATTCACTTCACATTTCCACGTCACTCCGACATATTGTCCTCAAGGATATTTTGAGCTAGAGAAAACAAAGTTCAAGAACCGTTAAAGCTTCGAAGCACTGAAGTGTTGAAGCTCCTTTCACGTAAATTCTTCTTCAGACAAAGTGGGGTACACGTGGCATATGCCACCTGGAAAATCGATCTTTGTGGTGACACGTGGCACTCATTTCGAGGATCTTCAACACGCCATTTTCCCCATTCTAGGTGACATGTGTCACCCTTGTTTTCATTACACGTCATCTATCGTGACATCACAGCTGCCACGTAACTCCGGGGAAATTTCCTCCGAGAGATTTTGATCGAGAGTTAACATAGTTTCCAAAAGTGTCAAAGCCTGAAGGTCGAAGTCTTGAAGTGCTTGAGTTCCTTTCACATAGGTCCTTCCTCAAGACAACACATGGCACATGCCACCTGTAAATCATTCATGCTGATGACATGTGGCATTCATTTCAGGAATTTCTCGTACGACCTCTACTCCATTCCAGGTGACACATGTCATCCTTCTTTCTATGACACATTAGCAATTCACATCACACCGCCACATCATATCCGAGATATTTTCCTTCAGGATATTTCTATCAAGAGAAGGCGTAGTATGCCAAAGTCCCTAACCCTAAAGAGATGGAGTCCCAAATTCCCGAAATATTTAATGATTAAATTCTTAATCCTGGGTGAATTAGAATAAGATATGATTAATGACTCTGCGAGTCCGAGCCTCTGGGAGATATAAATATTCTGTGCTCCAAAAATCTCGAATGTTGAATTTCTAAAGTGGCTTATCTCCATTAATGGCATATTTTGAAGTTTGAAAAAGGCACGACCAGGGAACGTCGAGCCATTCCATGTCATCATATTTCTCATCTGGAAGTAGTTTGGCGATAGCCAACAACATAATAAAAGTTTTGGAAGTCGGACATTACAACGCCACAACCAGGGAACTCGAGAAGCTATAATCCAAACTATAGAATGAATATCAAAGACTCAGGGAAAACACCAGATGACTTGCTTCTTTCCTCCAAGAGTTAATTTGGGGAAAACTATTGCCAACACATTCAGTTATCTCCAATGGCCTCCAACAACACGCATGCATGCTAGTGCTCAATATAGAACTCAACTCTATCATTCCAAGCCATTTTCTGTCAAATCTCAGTTCACTCTAGCATATACATTAGTCTAGTTTCATTGCATGTAGCAGTTTTTGGTTGTTCAATTGAAAAACTATTTTAAATTCAAGCATAATAAGTGGTCTTTTATGTGTGATAAGAACCACTATTTTTTATTAAATTAAGTTTGAAGTATACATTATTGTACTCCAACATTTTTTTAGTTAAGTTTATAAGTTGTTTTACAGCCGATGTGTAGAGCCAAACCTTTGTTCCACACTAGTCGAGGGCCTCCACATCTGTGATAAATAGAAATATTTTTTATGTTAGAAGGGTTCAGTTTTTGGGGAGAAGAATATCTATATAACCACTGGTTGGACATGTTCTATACAAGTATTAAATCTCTCTACTTGGTGAATATACTATTGATGACAGTGTGTTTTTGTCCAAATTCATATGTTTTTTTCTTATCTTGAATACAGTTTTGATTTGTGCAAAGTACATTTCTTTTCCTTCAGCAATTGTATAACTTGTCTTTATTAATATTCAACCTGTGAGAAGAGCTATTCTTTGATGAAGATTGGTTTTTATTGCAACTTGTGAGAAGAGCTATGCTTTGATGAAGATTGGTTTTTATTGCAACCTGTGGGAGTAATTGTGTTTTTGGTACATGTTTAATGCCTTCAAATGATATTTTAAGACTTAAACTTATAGAATCAAATTGTTCATTGAATGTTTTTTTGTTTTCCTTTTTTTCTTACCTTTATTATCTCACTTGTTTGTCCTTAGTGTGCCACCAGCCAAGGACAACTGTTATGATCCAAATACTCAAAATATCATAAAATAACAAAAGTACACACAATGTACAAAATGTCAACATGGAGCACAAATCCAATATAGATAAGTTACACAATAACCCTTTAAATAATAGGGGAACCCCCTCCAAATAAACAAATACCTTTCATACTTACCAATTCCCCCTAATAATGAATACATGATCTCTTATATATAGCTATTCACACTTGCACATGAGGCCCCTTTATCACTAGGCGGACCCTATTACATATGTATTTACACATTACATGTACATTTAGGCCCATATATTCCCCCCCTTGGGTTCATAGCATATACATTTAGCCATATATATGCCCCTCTTGGGTCATAACATAGTACCCTCCTTCAAAAATCTTTGTCCTCAAAGCTTTTCATTTAAAGGCTTCACATGTGAAGAAACCAAGTAATATGATTTTCTTATGTTCATTCTTTCTTCATTCCATTGTTGATGATCTATCCATCCAAAATCAATTCTTCTCAGTCTTAATCCTTGGTGTCTAGTTGTTGAATAATTTTCTTTCCTTTGATTCCATGTATTTTTGTTAAAGCTTCTCCAATTTGTAGTCGTTGTTGGTCTCTGATAATAGCTTGCTGAAGAGTATTTTGGTGATGCCTTGTTCCATGAATATTGACAAGTATTCCATCTTCTTCCTTCATAATGTTGATATCGTCCTTATTGTCTTCCTTGAAATGCTTCTTGTTAATGAGGGTGTCAATATGGTTTCACATTTGATGGTCTTCCTTCACTCTGCACATGCATTTCATCTATCTTCTTTTCAGTGACAATGGAATCCTTGATCATCTTTTCTTGTTCTTTGATTACTCTATCCTTCAAGATAATACCATCATATTTGACATGTACATCCTCTATATGGATTTCAACTTCTTCAAGTATCTTCTGTTGACCTTCTTGAATCTTGTCTTCTTTCTCCTTTTGAATCTGCAATGTGATCCCATCTAACAAATTTTGACATCCTTCTTCAATTATGGCTTGTATTTCTGATTTTACCTTATCAGTATTTAAGGATTCCTCAACCTTCATGAAAATTTCATCTTCCAGTGTTTTGGTAGATTCTTCATCCAATATCCTTCTTTTTTCTTGATTTTGACAATTCTTCTTTTCTTCTTTCAATATCTTGACCTCATCCAATAGTTTTTTATTATGGTTTCGTAATATACATATCTCTTCAACCAGAAGGAGGATACAACCCCCTGGGTTCTCCGAATACAACCGAAAGGTGGCTACAACCACCTATTTATCATGTTCCAACTTGAAGGAAGCTTCAACTCCCTAATTCTATGGCACCAACCAGAAGGAGACTACAAACCTCTTTCCTTCCTCATCTTGTCGCCCTGAAATATAAATATGAAATGTAGACAACCTATCATTGTCATTGAATAAACCACTACCATTGTCACTCTATCATTGACAACTTGTCCAATCTATCACTGTCACAAAAAACTATACTATGCATTAATCATGTATCAACTTATACCTCAATCTGTCTCATCAATCTCATCAACCAAATCAGATCTATTCACCCAGATCAATCACCAAGAAAAATCTCAACCATATGCACAATGTCACCAAGATGTGCATCAAACAAGACTACTCACAAACATCAACAATATTTACTACAATCAAGATGTGCTTCTAAAAGTATATCCATACATATATGCCACATCATCCATAAACCATGTGCCAACAATACTACTAGAAAGTGCCTCTAATAATTTACCATGTACTAATCATGCATCAGCTATAGATCAAAATATGACTCATCAAGAGGTACCAACATCACCATACCATACACCTCATGTATGTGCCAACTCATCAACTATATGTGCCAATATGTAACTCAACCATATGCCAAATGCATACACCAAGATATCCAAAAAATAGGCCTCTAACAATACATCACACTACCATAAACCCTTATATCAAACCATGTGCCAAAACCTCTTTGTTATGTAGCATAAAGCATGTATTAACCATATACCAAGATAACCAACAAATGTCTCTCACAATACACCTTAATATATGTCAATAGAGCTCACAAATGTAACTCCCATGTACTACAACAGATCTGCCTCAAAACCATTCACTACAACAAGTATAATGAAAAAATAAATCCTCTAGACATGTACCAAGAATATGCCTCAATAGATCAAATATGATAACATAGATCTCATACTTAATATCACAACAACATCACTAAAACCATATGAATATTTTTCTCTCTAGTCATGTTCCATACATGTGCATACAATCATAATCATGTGTAGTAAACCCTCACATGGACTAGACATCAAACCTTCATTGTTATGCAGGCTGAAACTAAACCAGCAACTTCAACAACACGTCACAACCAAAATCCATCAACCATATACCAAGAAATACAAGATATGCCTCAACACTCAACCCAAAAATATGTACCAATGATAAATACTAGACATATAAGGATTGTATTTATGTAGATCTATCTCATATAGTAAGTTCCATACATAAGAGTGCTTCTCACTTAGAAAACCAACCAACATATACCATATCCAAGTAAAAGACCAACGATATCAAGAATACCTCAAGAATTCACCATATCATAAGGAAATATAAGCATTAAAACAAGCATGTAACCATACCATAGCTTTTGTAGATGACCTAAACTTTTAGAATGATGACCTGGGAACTTGCTTTCAGACTCTAAGGACCTGGCACCAAAATATAATCATTTTTTCATGATTTTTTTCACATGTCTGCTACTTCCTCTTCTACAACCCATGTATGTACTCACTTTCCTCCACTGCAACCCTTGTACATACACACCTTCCTCCACTACAACCCTTGTACATACACACCTTCCTCCACTACAACCCGTGTACAACTCAGATACTAGGTTTTTTTTGAAACTCCAAGATTTTCATTGTCAACCCTCCTTTGGTACCTCATACTTGCGTAACTTTAGATGTATCAATGAGTACCTGTAATAAAAATTTCACAAAATAATAGATATTCAATGTGCTCAATAGGTGCTAATAAGAGACCCTTGCTCTCTTATTTATACTCTCCAAGTAGCTTCATCTAGGGGTTATCTTCTAACTGTTTTACCCAAATTCCTCCTTTTAGGGCTAACCCACTTCTAACTACTTTGTCCAATTATAACCACTTTATACACAAATAGTAATCTCGCCACTTCTAGTTGCAACTAATTTATTTTTAATTATTTTCTTTTTGCAGCAATGTAACACATGATTAACTCCTAGTTACAATCACTTTGACTAGTAAACTTCTTCTAGGAGCTTCTAGAATAAGTTGACCTCTTTAACCTTGTAGGGGCTTCTAGATAACTCATGAGGGTTCTTCAAATTCACTAATCCATATATCCTCAACCGTGAGGAACTACATGACATACCACATATCATCAGAAACAAAATGATCTGTACTGTCCATATAGAATAGCCTCACCTGCAAATTGAATGATAACCATTACATTATTCCTCAAAATAACTCAGGTTCTTTAACCACATTGTTGGTGCTACCATAATTTTCCATTGGACTTGCTTCAAGGTTTGACATCAATATCTAAGAGTTGAAATCAATCTGCAATATCACTCTCCAAGGGCTGAAATCAATGAAAACCAACTATCCAACTGTCCATCAATCTAAACCAATTTTTTTGCCAATCTCCCCCTTTGGCATTGATGGAAACACTTAGTCATGATAACATTCATTCCCATACTCCTCATCAATGTTTCTATATCTTCCGCTTTGACATCAATTACAGATGGTATATCTCCTTGGGCCTGCTCCCCCTTATTGAACTCTCCTTGAGGTTGCTCCCACTGTATGTACTATCCTTTGGGGATGATCCCCCTATCTTCATGCCTCTGATTACTCTCTCTTTAACCAAAGGTTAACTTCTCATGTCGATATGTCTCCTCCTGAGATTGTACCTGATGTAACTAATCAAGGGAAAAAGAATATCCCCCCATGTGGGTATGTCTCCCTGTATGTATACTACTAATATTCATTTCTTAATCTCTTTCTCTCTCATGAATTCTCTACATGTTTCTATGTAGATCAGTATAGGTCTTCTTGTACCTTCTTCCTTTTGTAGTTATTGTCCATTGTTTCTTCCTTGTGTAATCAATTGACATTTATTTAAATAATTCAAGAATAAGAATTGAACTATTCTTGTATCATTATCATCCCTTATGATAATAATCCTTTATCTCTGAACCACTCTCTAAACCAATATATGAATCCAATATTTCTTGAACTCATGCTCTCATCCACTGTCATGTATCTATCCAAACCTGCTAATCCATCTCTATCCATAATTTCCAAGACTTTTCTACTCAACTTTCCAAAATGATGACCCATTTGTCCCTGTACTATTCTGAAGTCTTCTCAGTTGCAAATGATCATCAAATGTGTCCATTGATCTTCTCTATCTGCATACCAAACTCTGCATGCCTGGAACAACCTATTCTAACAATATATATGCCTAAATACAACCATATAATTCTTCATGTATAACTACCAACTAACATTTATGTGGGAACATTGCTTTATCAATTGATCAATCTATCATTTTTTACTTATTCTATTGAACCCCTCTGAAGTTGTCTCTATCAACCATTAGCAACATCAAACTTCACTCTGCTCGAAACATGCTCTCTAATTTGTAGATTTTTTTTCTAGACTCCCCATGTTCAATATTCATAATACTAGGAGTCTCCAAGCCAGATTGATCAAAAGAATACCTTCCTGAAGTAGTCTCCATATTTGTCTATAAACTCATCATCTCTCTGAAATGTGAATTCTTTCTTTCTTCCTATGGATTTATTGTGTACTATAATTCATGAAAGTACAATTTATTAGGCCCGTTCTTTATCCACTTGCTATTCTTTTCTTTCTCGTGCTACTACAAATCCTGTGATCTCTGGGACATGTTCTTTCTTTACTTTCTCTTTATTGTTATCTTTCTCTAATGCAGATTTTGACAATATAGTTATTGAAATTTGTTCTTCTTTTATGTGATTTCCTTGTATTTCTTGTACTATGGCAAGTCTTGTAATTTATAAAAGTTGGTCTTTATTCACTTGTTCTTCTTATTCTTTTTTTTTTCATAATTTTAGTATATTTGATATATGTTTCTTTCTTCATGGATGGAACTATCAAGATTCTACAATTCCTAGCTATATGACCATAGTTGTGGAATTTGTAACATTCAATATTATGTGGGGCCATATAAGTATTTATTTCTTGAGTATTTATTTCATAAGCTCTGCAATCGCCAATCTTATGTCCAAAGTTAGTACAATAAAAATAATGACCATAAAAGAAATTTACATACGTGGGAGTGAATGATCTTGTTTGAGGTGTAGTCCTTCTGAAATCATCCTTTGGTTGATCAAAATATTCTCTTCCATTGACTCCTTCATTATGAGTGAAGCTTCGGGGTTGTTTGAATGTGGAAGGTATTCTTTGATGTCCATTTTTTTTGTAGTCTTCTTATTGAGTCTTCTGTCATTTTGGAATATTCTTCTTTAGGGGATTGCATTCTTCCTTCTTTATAGAAACTTTGACGACTTCTCCATAACTCTTATGCTTCTCTTCACTTTTTAATTTTGATGACCTATGACCTTTCTCTTTAACTTCTTCTTCAAGCTTTTCACAGTCCTCTTCTTTCTTCGTCATCTGGATCCTCATTACATCTTTTGTTCTTGTTGATTATTCAAGTTGGATCTTCAAAGTGATGATTTCTTCTTCAAGTTATCTTTCTCATTGACTATATACTACTTCATTTGGATTTTCTATCTCATTACTTTCAATTTTCAAATATGAACATTCAAATTAAAAATGTCCTCCTTTTTCACATTTAAAGAAGAAAAACCTACTTTTGTTGATTCCGTACTCTTCTTCTTTTGAATTTGTCTGACATGATGAGCATATTTCCTCTTTTTCTATACATGCATCTTCTTTGGAATTCTCTGACTTTGTGATCAGTGAAGTATATATATTATGTAACTTATCCCAAATTTCTTTAGTTGATGAACATTTACCCACTTTATCCTTTAATGAATCATATAGTCCTTCCAAAATCAAATCCATTGCAATTTTTTTATTTCATTTTAGTTCCTTATTAGCTACAATATTTTCCCTTTTTGAACTATCATATACTGTAACAATTGATTGCCAAATATTATACCCCTATGCCTGTAAAAACAATTTCATCTTTCTGCTCCATATCTCATACTCTAGACCATTGTGACCATGAAACATTGGTACTCCATTCTCGGTGTATTCCATGATCTCCTTCCATTGGTTAAACTTTTTCCTAAAGGAGCCTTCTCTCATTCCAATTGTTGGACTACTGAGAGGGGGGGTGAATCAGTAATGAGAAATTTATACCACTTTTAACCACAGTTTATATTCCTTTAACTTATTCAACCAATTTCATCAGTTCATCATCAATATATCATTGTATCATAAAAATTAACATCCATCAGTGCATAATCAACAATAATAAACTAATCCACACAATACACAATACACCAATATTTACATGGAAACCCAATATGGGAGAAAACCATGGAATGATTTTATTATATGTCAAGAATTACATTCAAGGAAGCACCAACTTCCAATTCTCTAGCGCCAAATGGAAGGATGCTCCAAATCCCTAGTTTCTCAGGCTCCAACCTAAAGGAAGCTCTAACTCCCTAATTCTTTGGCTCCACCCAGAAGGAGGATACAACCCCTTGGGTTCTCTAGATACAACCGGAAGGTGGCTACAACCACCTAGTTCTCATGCTCCAACCTAAAGGAAGCTCCAACTCCCTAATTCTTCGACACCAACCGGAAATAGGCTACAACCCCCTTTCTGTTCCCTATCTCGTTGCCCTAAAATATAAATGCCAAATGTAGACAACATGTCTTTGTCACTTAATCAACCACTACCACTGTCACTTTGTCACTGTCAACTTGTAACCTGTCAACATGTCTAATCTATCACTGTCACAACAACTCGTACCATGCATCAATCATGCATCAACCTGTACCTCAACTTGTCTCATAAATCTCATCAACCAAATCAGATCTATTCACCAAGATCAATCACCAAAACAACTCTCAACCATATGCACAATATCATGAATATGTGCATCAACAAAGAATACTCACAAACATAACAAATATGTACCACAATAAATATGTTGTTCTAAAATTATATCCATACATATATGCCACATCATCCATAAACCATGTTCCAACAATACTACTAGCAAGTGCCTCTAACAATGTACCAAGTATGTACCAATCATGCATCAACTATAGATCAATATATGACTCATCACGATGTACCAACATCACCATACCATACACCTCATGTATGTTCCAACTCATCAACTATATGTCCCAATTTGTAACTCAACCATATGTCAAACACATACACCAAAATATCCAACAAATAGGCCTTTAACAATGCATCACACTACCATAAACCCTTATATCAAGCCATGTGTCAGAACCTGTCTGTTATGTAGCATCAAGAATGTACTAACCATATAGCAATATCACCAACAAATTCCTCTCACAATACACCTCAATATATGTCAATAGAGCTCACACATGTATGAGCCATGTACTACAACATATCTTCCTCAAAACCATTCACTACAACAAGTATAATGCAACAATAATACCTCTAGTCATGTACCAATAAAATGTATCAATAGATCAAATATGATAACATAGATCTCATACTCAATATCAGAATAATATCACTCAAACTATGTGCATATATGTCTCTCTATTCATGTGCCATACATCTGCATACAATCATAATCATGTGTAATAAACCCTCACATGGACTAGACATCAAACTTTCATTGTTGTGCATCCTCAAACTAAATCAACAACTTCATCAACACATCACAACCAAGAGCACTCAACCATATACCAAGAAATACAAGATATTCCTCAACACTCATCCTAATAAGATGTGCCAACTACAAATACTAGACACACCATCATTGTATTTATGTAGATCTATCTCATACAGTTTGTGCCATACATAAGAGTGCTTCTCACTCAGCCAAACAACCAACATATACCACATCCAAGTACAATACCAACCATATCAAGAATGCATCAAGAATTCACCATATCATAAGAAAATATAAGCGTCTAAACAAACATGTAACCATACCAGAAATTTTATAGTTGACCTGAACCAGTAGAATGTTGACCTGGGAACTTGCTTTCAGACTCTAGGGACCTGGCACCAACATCTACTCAAGTTTTCATGATTTTGTTTCACATATATGCTACTTCCTCTTCTATTCTTTCATATGTATGTACTTTCGTCCACTACAACCTACGTGCGTACGCAACTTCCTCCACTGTAGCCCGCGTACAACTCAAAAACTAGGGTTTTTATGAAACTCTGATATTTTCATCATCAATCCTCCTTTTCTACCTCATACTTGTGTAACTTCAGATGTATCATTGAGTACCTACAATAAACCTTTCAAAAAATAATAGATATTCAATGTGCTCAATAGGTGCTAATAAGAGACCCTTGCTCTCTTATTTATACTCTCCAAGTAGCTTCCTCTAGGGGTTATCTTCTAATTGTTTTATCCAACTTCCTTCTTTTAGGGATAACCCACTTCTAACTACTTTTTCCACTTCTAACCACTTTATCCACAAATAGTAATCTAACAACTTCTAGTTGCAACTATGTTTTTTTT
>SNQJ01S0030261.1:112725-124980 GCA_010110895.2 Picea sitchensis | reverse complement strand
AATAAACCTTTCACAAGATAATAAATATTCAATGTGCTCAATAAGTGATAATAAGAGACCCTTTCTCTCTTATTTATACTCTCCAAGTAGCTTCCTCTAGGGGTTATATTCTAATTGTTTTACCCAAATTCCTTCTTTTAGGGTTATACCACTTCTAACTACTTTTTCCACTTATACCCACTTTATCCACAAATAGTAATCTCACCACTAGTTGCAACTAATTTATTTTTAATTATTTCTTTTTCCAACAACTTAACTCATAAATAACTCCTAGTTACAACCACTTTGACGAGTAAACTTCTTCTAGGAGATTCTAGAATAAATTGACTTCTTTGACCTTCTAGAGGCTTCTAGATAACTCATGAGGGTTATTCATCTTCACTAAGCCATATATCCTCAACTGCAAGGAACTATGTGACGTACCACATATCACTAGAAACAACACGACATATACTATTCATCTAGAATAGTATCACCTACGAATTCACTGATCTCCATTATATTATTCCTCAAACTAACTCAGGTTCCTTAACCACACTATTGGGGATACCAAAATTTTCTATCGGACTTGCTTCAAGGTTTGACATCAATATCTAAGGGTTGAATTCAATCTACAATATCACTCTCCAAGGGTTGAAATCAATGACAACCATCTGTCTAATTTTCCATGAATATAAACTAATTGTTTGACAGCTTCTACTTGAACCAGGAACCCTCGTTTCCTGAGAGTTACCTTTCGCTCTGATACTAGTTGTTAGAAAAACATGATCGTAGAGAAATAAAATAAAAACAGGTGCAGAAATAAAACAAAGAAGATACAAAATACAATAACGACACAGATATACGTGGTTCACCCAGTGTGGGATACGTCCACCAGAGAAATCGCCACCTCCTTCCTTTTTAGTATCCATCAAATGAAGGGATACAACCTACAACACTCCCACTGTAACTTCCTCTTCTTTCTCTCACAATATCCTCTCTCGAAATACAATATTCACTAAATACAATTTCTCATAAAAGAGGGTTTCCCTCTAGGGAGAAAAAAAACCTAACATAACTTCTACCATCAGATCTGCGACCTTATAATGAACGGTCCAGATTGACTATGAAATTACAATATTTTACAAGGAAATTTTCCCAAAAATTTCTCTTCGGGGGTGCTACCTCCGAAACCCCACCAAGGGGGGGCTCCATAAAGTGTAATTTCCTCGCCCCCATGGACCGCCCTAGCTCCAAATGTGGGGGGTAAATTCCCCCCATAAGGAAATGGGGTCCAAACATGGCTGAAACAAGACCTCTAAATCAGGAAGATAACCAGGCTCCACACAGTGGTTGATATTTCTTCGTTGGTGATCTCATCAGCGTAAGTTGATATTCACCAGAAACTCCATCCTCATATTGAGTGTGATTAACCTACTCTGCCTGCACAGGTTGTTAACTCTCCAATTTCACATGATTTCCTAGATAACATGTTTCCTTTGGATAAGGACATCTTGAATACCATGTCTTCCATAGTTGAGCCCAAGGATGAGGTGACACATTGATCATATTTTCATGATTCGGAACCAATGAGAGTTATCATGATGAGTTTCAATTTGAGACTTGAGGCATTGGCTAGGGAATCTAATAAACCTCCTATTCTTTACCCATTTCTTCCAAGGAAAATTTTAGGGGATAAATTTCTCCCATGGGATAATTTTCCATGTTTTTTCCAAAAAAAGATTCTCCATTCTAAAAATTATTCTCCCAAATTCTATAGGACAAAATTATTTTACCTTAAAAATCACCAAAATTTTATAAAAGTTATATAAAATCCTTAGAAAATTGAATATTTTAACAAAAATATTGCCAAACATTTATAGTCGACATATAAAGGACCAGTAAGATTCGCCAAGGTTTCTACATTTCAAAATAAATTTTCATCCTTAAAATTGTCCTTGATTTCTGCCTTGGTTATATTTTTGTAGAAATTGCCACTGAGTTCTCTTCTCTCCTTTCCGTCAAATCTTTACATTTCATACCTCATTTGCTACTTGATGGGAATCATCAACGAGATTACATAGCTTGTGAAACTACTCACAATGAGTATCTTCATACATGGAAATTCAATATTATGAGGCATGGACCTGGCATGGTGTGCCATATGATGCCAACAACAATACATGAGTTCAACAATGATGATAAGGATCCTTGACCTGAACCTATCCATGGGATATACTTTTCATAAATTGTCCAGATGTGTAGTGCTTTGTATATTTGTGTGTGTTGTGAGAGATTTTCTTTTTGCATATATCATATCCCAAAAATTCAAAAAAAATGTTTTTTTTAGATTTCACTACGCATTGTAACCCCAAGTCTAGTATTTCTTTATGTGTTTTGCAGGACTTGATGATGTTTGGTGCAATATTTTTTATGGATACATACCTTGAACTTAAGGTACATGTTTCAAACTAGCATATAGGGAGTTTTTTTCCCTGCATCCACATTTTTCTTTATTAACTTCCCATTATATTGTCACAATGCCTTAGGTTCGATCTCATTAGGTTGTGACATTGGCCACTACATTTTGCATGTCATAACTTGTACGGTAGTGCGTACCTTTCATGGGTGAACTATTTATAACCTTTATTGTCATTAGGTACCCATGTTGTGATTTCTTGTAGGCCTAGTATCCCTCCTTTATACCCACCATGACTCGAATTTGAGCCTCATTTCTTCTCTTCATCTATTTTCTGACTATATATGAGGGGGTTCCCATCTTTTTATGTTACTTTACGGATGCATATTTCTACTCATGTCATTATACTTCCTTTTATGCATATATTTTCCTTGATCCCACGTAATGCTATTGCAGTAACACTTGATCACTTTCCACTTGCATTATTTGGCCTTCGTTTTGTGACCATCTACCCATGGAAAGAACCGCTACTAAGAGTAGACTTCACTTGCCATTACTAGTTTTTATTCATTTTTATTAGGTCGGTTCCATGTGCTTGGAATGTAGAAGCATGTTGTTAAGACACTTATTTTCTCCAATGAAATAACTTTTAACTCTTTTTTGTGCTCCCTAAACCATGAAAAAGACACCTTCCAAGTAAACTTTTACCTGTTTTTTGGACTCATAAAAAGACATGAAAAATACACCTCGCAAGTATACTTTTAAATATTTTTTGGGCCCATGAAAAATAAAAGAAAAATACACTACCAAGCACACTTTTATCACTCTTTTACACTCATTAAACCATAAAGGAGACACTCTAAACAAAAAGAGAGTGGGGGGGGGGGGTATTTTACCATTGATCTGTATTCCTAAAAGTGGAAATGCTAGTCATGTTTCCCTTGAACATAGCATCTATTTGATTCATTTTCTTGTAGTTGGTTTATATATTTCCTAGAATCCATATACTATTCATATGATTCACATATACTCATATGGATAGTTACTCTTCCAATCCTTATGGAGAGTGTTTTGATTCCTCCTGCATTGTTGCACTATATTAGTGATGCACTCGAGTCTTGCTTCTAGGTCATCATTATGTCATGTTATATGTTCAAGAAAACTTAGCCTAAGTCATCCATCTATTGCCTTGTTGACCTTCTGATTCGGTGATCCCTATGTCATTTGTACTTGGTGATTTTATCTCTTCACATCATCTCTCAGTGTATGTTTTGTGTCGATTGATGGGGGATACATTGAGGCCCTCCTTCGACAAATCTCTTCCTATCGAATTCAACACATTATCTAGGAGAGGAATCTAGAAACCAGCTAGTACCTCAGAGCTTGTAATCCTCAGTGGTAGGCTTCCCCACAATCAACAATGGGTTTACATCATTAACTCTTGATCAATTGATTCTATGAGTGTTCAACATCAGATCCTCTATTCACACTCACTAGACTGTAATAGGTACCTTGGGGTCCATTTTCATCATTGGTGGGTCCCCTTGCATTTTTTAATGGTATACTTCAATTATCAGTAATCAGACAGTTTCTACCATGCTCGACATCAACTTATTTATTTGCATGATGTAGAATCATACCAGCGAGGTTTGGGATGAATACCTTGGGTTTGGGGTCAAACCACTCTTCCATATCACCCCTCCCAAGTTGTGATGGAGTATCTAACTACAATATGAGTACATTGAAGACTTCAATGGAACTCTCTTTGGTGCTTGATGTCTTCCTAGTTTCTCATTTCTATGATATATTTTGATTACATGGATCCAACATGTACTCTTTTGTGGTCATTGTCTTGCATTTTACTTCATGAATCTATAGTGTATTGTGTTGGAGGCCATGTTTTGTCTTTCTTATAAGCATGGGTATGCCTACCTCAAGGATGATCTATATATACAATTGATGTATGAATATAATTTATCCTTGGATTCTTGATCTATTTTCTCCCTCCTCATGTTTCCTCACATTGGTGACCATTATAGTAATGTGTTTCTACCATTCATTCCTCTTCTAATCTCACACATTAGGGTTCATTTGTTATAGCCTTATTTTCCACCCTAGAGTCTTATGGAGGACACACAATTGATTTCATGCTAAGACACACTTATTTTCCATATATTTCAATAACTTATGAGGATGGTCACGCTTGAACTGCTTGATAGAGTGCAACTAATCACTAGCTCCATAGATGTTCATCTTAGATCGATCACTAGCTGCAGTACTATTAGGTCAAGACCACCTATGGATCCTTCTATATTTGGTTATTTCCAAGGAGATCAGTGTTATATGATTTGGTTTTCTCATGGAATGATATTTGGAACTCTCATTCCACTCAAGTTTCACTAATTTCTAGAGATCTAGAACCATCTCTTAGCGTCCTTCACCAATATATATAAGGAAGGCTATCCATGGTAAATGATAAAGGAGAATCATTTATAGGTATATCCTATTGGATTTTCATAAGATCTTCTTCATTTGGAGCATCCTTCATATCAGGTTTCCCTTTCTTGATAGACGGTTGAGGAGGATAAAGGGAAAGGAGCTTAAAGAGGAATGCTTCAGTTATTCAAGGTAACAAAGTCTTGATGTAATTATACATTTTTATGATATAGATCTATGGTTTTCCCCTATCCATATTGATTGTATTCAATTGTAGAAGATAGATTTGATCTCACCTTGAATAGATCAGATTATATATATACTAGTATTGTGATACCCTAACACTTGGGAAAACTTGTAGATTTTTATTTGTTTGTTTCTTCTATGTAGGAAGTAGATCATAGGAGCTAGATATGGATCTTTATGGATACATTAGTTAGACATGCGAGGACAACCTTTGTTGAAAAGGTATTCCATTCTACGTCTTCTACTATAAAAGGGGAACTACTTGTTTGGATCTAGGGAAACCATTTGAGAATATAGCCTCGGTGTTTGTCTTGGATCGAGGGAAGATCCAAGGGAGGTATGACTTATCTGTATGATGTATTTATCCACAACAACAAGATAATAACATGAAATCACATGCATAACCATATAACATTTATAAATATAATGTCCATCTTATCCATTAAACATATAACATAGATTATACATAGAAATAAAAGAACATATCAACATGGAACTTATATTTTATAAAAGCACCAAATGGTTTTAGACCTCAGACGTTCTACCTTTCCATAGGCATCGTTTTTCTAGTACTCCCAATAGTAGGTCACCCCCAAGCTAGAATATGACTCAACTAGGGAAAAGCACTCACTAGGACAACTAATGTCTCATAGTCACATAATCAAAGGCTAGGACAAGGTAACAAACTCCAACAATAGTTCCCACATATAGATTTTCATTCCCCAACATCCTGCATAACTGAAGGAAATTTACCCCCTTCTCTATACTACAGTCCCTTGGGTTGTCCCACTTCCCTTCTAGGGATTCAACACAGGTTGGCGAGGTAGCCTCAAAGCTCTGTGGCTCTAGGAAATCCAAGTGTTATAATGGAGTCTCCAGGAACCCTCCATGCCTCACACCCAAGTAAACCTATCCCAAACAATCCTCCCTTCAGGGATCCATTCTTTCCCTAGAAAACCCAAGGAAAATTGATTCCCATAGTCACACAAGATTCACCTACAACCCTTAAACTATTCTAGTCACTTGGTCAGAGTGGATTCCTATCTCAAATCCACATGCTATGGTAACAATGATGATGGAATGGTCCAATTTCCATTTAAAACCAAGATTAAATATATAAGTCTTAAACTTGACAACTAGCACATAAAGAACTTATTTCCCCCTTCCCTTGGATATTCGTTCCACCTTTTTGTAACTTAGGATATATCCATGAAATAATACTTAGGGTAAGGAATTAGGAATATTTTAATATATTTGGATGAGCCCCCTAGCTTAATCCCTTTCCCTCTTATGGATTCCTAATCCCCCATACTCTTTTGTATGACTTGGTTTTTAGAAGTGTTGTATTTTCTTAATATCATGAATTTGATTACAATGTACAATGATAGGCTCACCATTCATTTAGTATATAAGATCTTCGGCCTAATATCACACATACACTTTGACCTAAAACATACATACATAGATAGGCACTTTGGCCGAAAACCCATACTGGCTCACCAGCCTATAAATGTATATGTACATATGCATATTTACAACCTAGGGGTATTACATCATGCCCACATTTTGGACTTATCATTTTTTTTGCATATTTTCCTTAATAAAGAATACAATCATTTGAACATGTCTAAAATGATATATACTCAACACCCAACCTTTTTCAGTAGTTTGTTTGCCTCTTTGATACTGCAAGGGAGAAAATTATCATTTGGAATTACCTTATCTTTTAATAACCTACAATCAACAAGAAATATAAATTTACACTATCATTAAGCATGCATAAAATCCCTTTTCATTGTTGATTGTGTGACAAGGTCTATTAAAATATATGGGTATTAATGGTTAGTAGTGTTAAGAAATACATGTCTCACATACCATACATTGATTTAATATTATAAATTAACATGGTTGTTCCTCTCTAGGTATACATTGACCCATGTCCAAAGAGGGGTGGTGGAATCATATTTTATGATTTCGACGAAGGTATTGGAAATATCAACATCATCCCCAAGATCATCTTCTTAGAATGTATTTAAGTACATTCTTCCATACCAAATTTTTTTATCATTGTTTTCATCCCCAACATTTGAATAACCAAGATGCTCTAAATTGGTGACTTGGGACATAGTGGGAATTGAATAGGTGGTTGATCCAACCATGCTTGGATCAACCAACCTTCCTCTCCAAGTTTTTCTCATTTAGAAACCTTCTCTCAATTTGACATCATAGTATTGTGCAACAACATATGTAGACATGTTTCTTGTCATCTGAATCTTGATTACAAAATTATTGAAAATTAAATCAATGATATTGGTAAAATTAATGCATTTAGTATGTTTACACATTAGACCAAACATTTATTACAAGAATGAACTATTTTTTCCAATACATATGAAACCAACCACTATAGAAAAAAATGTTAAATTAAATAAGAAATTTACATTAGTTCCATTGAAAATTTAGAATACAATTAGTCAATGATCTTTTTCTTACACCCCATGGGATGTCTAAAGGTATTTCCAATGCAAGTTTTTTTTGACAAGTAGTTTATGGTCTACATAAGTTATAGTTTATTAATAACTCGCCACCACTAAACATACTATGTCTTGCATGCAAACCAACAAATCTTGATATCTTCATTTTCATAAATAAATATTTACCATTGGATTGTTCCTTTGAAGAAAAAATTGCATTAATGGATGAGAACCTATATCTATTTACAAAACCTATAGTGATGTCATGGGTTCATGGAGGACCATCAATATATAATGATTTATGCTTGTCAAAGTTTCTAAAAGCATAACAATTCAAGCACAAACAATACATGGAATTTTTCTATATGTATTTAACAATATTCAAGTGATTAGACCAACTATAAAGATAAATTAAAAACAGCATAAGTTCTATTGATTGCTTGGGAGGAACAAACACATGTGAAAGGACAAAAACCCGATATTTGCAACATCTATTTTATACTTGGTAATCATGCATTATTTCCAGAAAAGGAGAATTTTATCCCAACATTAGGAATAGGTAGGAAGATGGCCAATCATCATACAAAGTATGATTGTAACAGATTTGGTATTTACTTTGAATTTGGATAGGAAGAGAGAATTCATTGCTACTCTCTAATGATTGAACTATATTTTGTGTCTACTTGGACATTGTTTCTCTTAACACGTACAACTTTTTGGAGCTCCTAACAGAGATGCTTTGGGTAGTATTGATATCATACTTTGGATCATGAGAAATCTCGGTTTACTTAACAAAAGGAGACGGGTTGGTCAATTTTGAACAAAATATAGTTGATTTGGTTTCCAATTTTTCAAAAAAAGGAGTATAGGGAAGCTTTCCTATGTGTCTTTTCTATATTTCTTGTTGGATAGTTAATAGTAATGGGAGGTATCATATTGTCAACCTAGGGTGGCCAGTTATTAACATAATGGAATAGTGTGACACACCAATGATTCACTTTCAATCCTTTTCATGTTTAACAACCACATGCTATTGAGGTGCCATAGAAGATATCTAGTTCATGGCAAAGTACCATTGGCCCAAAATGGCTATTGGAATATGGCATGTTCTAGTTGGTGGGGTAAAATTTCTCTCCATTTTCATCCACCATCTATTTGTTTTATATTTCTATTGATAATATCTTGTGACATTTTGTATAGATTGCATTGGTGGAATATCATGCACATCCAAACTTGATCCCAAATTAATATCTCGCAAAAGTCTCACTACATAGTTATCCAAATGTATGTGCATAGGTAGTGGATATTTAATCATAATCAAAATATAAATAAAATATAGAATTACTATAAAAGTGAAGCGATAAATTCGTGGACTTTTAATGATAGGAAATGACACATTTGAAGAATCAACCATGTAATATTACCAACTTTTTCCCCTTGAATTTGAGTCGAAACTACAACTATTATGTGCTTGTATTTTTAAAAGAAAGTGTGGGAAGAATGTAATATTCTAACTTCAATTAGACTTTAGAAGGCCTATTCTAAGTAATCAATGTACCTAATTATATTAGGAACGTTATTGCAATAATTGGCATAAGATGCACCAATGAGCTTAATTTTAACGCACACCGACAAACAAACCTATGCTAAAACCTCTGCAATGTACAATTTGTGAAGGTTTGCACTTTAATTTTAGCTTAAATTTGTTACACCTACACATATATTATATTGAAGTGCATCAATGAACTTTATACTGAAAGATGCATAAAATGTCAATTTTTTTTTTAAAAAGAAGTAAAGTTTTCATTTCATAAAATTGAGTTAAACAAAACCTTACTCCATTGTTGCACCAAAAGTTAGAGGGGAGACTTGTGTCAGAGACATTTACCAAGAGATCAAGATCAAAGTGGATAGATTTTTCAAAGACCAGAGGATAAGTTTTAGATATGTGTAACTTTGTTATCTTCATCTCAACCAATTTTCCCTCTATTGATTCACAAATTCTCATAAATTTTGATGTATTCATATTCATATTATAATGCATTAAAATAAAAGAGAGGCTTAAGACTCACCTTCAGTGTTGCAAACCTTAGCTTTGTTGTTTTTGTTTTTTAGTTTTTTGTTGTTATAAACCATGCTAGATTCATCAATGCATTTAATATTATATAGCACACCACTTGGCACAAAAACCTACAAGAATCTTAGTGTGAGGGTTTTGCACAGTTGTGAATTAGGTTATGTATTTCTCCCTGAAGGTGTAAATGCATTGGTACGCATCACTATATCATGCACATTGTTGCTCATTACTATAAAAAAATGCACTACACAACCTAAAAAAAAATAGAATCTTGTTACAATTTTAGGTGGAAATTATTTACTTACTTTGTGAAACATATTTCATAATTTACATATTTTATCATGCAAGTTTTTTGTTGAGAAAATATCGGGGAAAAAACTTACTGCAAGAAGCACCAGGGAAACATATCCCAAAATGAGAACAAGGCAAACTACTTGAGTTTTTAATATACAAACTTATTTTTTGAATTTTCTATGAGTTTAAATATGTATTGGTTAACATGTGTTATGTAAAGCAGAAACTTGAAAAAAATTGGCAAAATTATTCACAATGTGAGTGGAAAAGAGTGTAAACATTTTGTGAAAATGTTGCAAACATGGGAAGCCTAGATCAAAAAGTGATTAATATGAAGTTTTTATTTGAATTTTTACTAATAGTGTACTTCTTAACAATAATAGTTAACATGTTTCAAATATACAATATCACATATGTTGAACATTGTTTAGAAAACCCCAACAAGGGAACATGATGCCCTTCTAAGAAGAAATAAATTACTAATGATGTAAATAATGAAAAATATTCTCTCAATTCATTTAGAGTGGTGATGGAAGTTAATGATAAAGAAAAAATATTTTATAATACTATGAGGGATATAGTGGAAATATTTTATAGACGTTCTTTTCACTTACATTACAAAAAATAATCCAATGAATCCAAGAACCAAGTTATGTTTACACTAAAACAAACATTTTCAAAGCAAATGGGAAATAAGACTAGTGAGACTTCCAATTCTTAAATAATATGATAAAAAAAATGAATCATTTAGAAAGTTTTATTGCTAAACATGTTTTCTATAATGTATATACTAGTCCAAAAAATTACCAAATTGATATTACTTCATTTTTTACTTCATATAAATATTGATCGGTTTTTATTCATTTCCTTGTTTTTTAAAAAGATTTAGAAAATTAAAGACATTGAATGAGATGATATTCAAAACATGTCAATAAGGATGTCAAAAAATATATACTAAGAAGTGGTTAACTGTAATACACACGACCCCCTTATTAACCTTCAAGGAGATGGGGTATTAATATTTTGCTTCTCCTCAACCCTCTTAAAGATTATCTGGAGAATATTATTATCTTTTTCTCGTCGAGAGTTTTCCAACAACTGTAACCAATCCCAAATACGAGATTGGGGTCAAACGTTATGGCTTCCTAAATATTATCGGGCCTTCATTAGCCAACTACCATCTCAGCCCCATGTGGTGTCCACATGGTTGTTCATTGTTTGTGTCAACCATGTAGCAGTGACATGTTGAGTCTTCAGTTCAAACTTTTGGCCCACCTCTCGTTGTCGTCGGRATTCAATATCCCATAGACTCAACCTTAATTGCCAACCTATGATGATGATTCTCTAAGGTAAGCTTTCCCCAAATCCTGYRATTTGAAATATCAGATATCGACACCTAGGAGCACGTTGGAGAAATATCTTTGCACGGGGGTTAAAACCCCTATATAGAAGGTCCCC
Source organism: Picea sitchensis (assembly GCA_010110895.2). Classification (NCBI taxonomy): domain Eukaryota; kingdom Viridiplantae; phylum Streptophyta; class Pinopsida; order Pinales; family Pinaceae; genus Picea; species Picea sitchensis. The sequence continues at coordinate 113,597 of SNQJ01S0030261.1, read as the reverse complement.
ATAGTTTATGGATGAGGCCCACTCAGATYAATSACTTTCGTTGGATGTAGAATTCCTTTTTCATCGGAAATCCTTTACCATATGTAACCATGCCAACCTCTGTCTCATCTGATGACGACACGTCCCGATCAATGGTTCAAATCTCCTCRTCCAATATCCAACGAGGTCAATGGCTATCGATGTCTCTCTCCTCTCTAACTCTTGTAATCCAACCACCAGCTGACACTTGTCATCCTAACACCCTAGTTTCCTTTCAGGCATGCCACATAATCATGTGACATCATCGTCGTTGCTTTCCCTTTGGACAAATATCATAGGTGATTGACAGTTGAGGTTTCTCATACTCATCGAGAGATCATTGGTCCTCGTTGCATCATCGATTATGGTATTGTTGGTGCTTTGGATTTCTCTTGGTTTTTCACTCACCCTTCTTCCAACAACGATATGTTGGGATCCTACGATCTAGGCTTCTTGGGGTAATCCCCTAATGATATGATGCTCATGAATGCCCATGAAGGGCCAAGAAGAACTCCCTAGCACAACAGGACCCACTTATTCTCTAACAACCAACCACAGAGGGACACTTGTCACTCCCCATGACACATGGGTTGTCGAGGTGGAACACCTCTTCACTTAGATGTCATAATTATGTCATCTCCCCAATTTTATCCTAAGTGAAAGATAGGGCTTCGAGATCGATTATAAGGATTTTCATTTAACAAGAAGTTATGGATTGATGATTAGGATTTCTCCTGACATACTGACATCTAAATCGATGGTCCTTATTAGCGCTCAAGGTTTTTGTATTTTTGGACCTTTTATTAGTCTTAGCACTTGGTTCTTCCAAACAATACAATTTGTCGATGAAGGGT
>SNQJ01S0030261.1:74808-105790 GCA_010110895.2 Picea sitchensis | reverse complement strand
CTTGGGGTAGTCTCCACAAAGGGCCAAAGGGAACTCCCTATCCTAATAGGACCCACTCATGCTCCAACGACCAACCACAAAAGGGCACATGTCACTCCTTGCAACACATGGGATTTTGAGCTAGAAAACCTCATGACTGAGATGTCACTGTGATGTCATCTCCCCAACTTTAGCATAAGTGAAAGATAGGGCTTCAAGATCAATGGTAAGGGTTTCCATTTAATAAGGATTTATGGATCGACGATTAGGATTGCTCTCGACATATTGATGTCTAGATCAACGATCCTTGTTAGCGCTTAGGGTTGTGGTGTCTTCACACTTTGTACTTGTCTTGACACTTGGTTATTCCAGACAATACACTCTCCTAACGAAGGGTCAATATCTCTTGAATTATGAGATTGAAGGCTACGATCCCTTTGCATATTAACATTGGATTTTTAAGGGAAGAGAATCAGTCTGCTTGGGGACTTAGATAAATTATGAATTCTACAAGACCTTAGTTGTAATGTCCCCTCCCANTCAATATCTCTTGAATTATGAGATTGAAGGCTACGATCCCTTTGCATATTAACATTGGATTTTTAAGGGAAGAGAATCAGTCTGCTTGGGGACTTAGATAAATTATGAATTCTACAAGACCTTAGTTGTAATGTCCCCTCCCAATTGAATGTGATGTGGGGGTGATTAAATATCCTATACGACCCCCATAGGCCATAGTAAACAAGGAAAAAGGGGATTCTAGGAGGTGTCACTAGGTAAAAAGATTGTCCAACTCTAAAAGTGACATTAAATAAAATAAACAATTATATTTAATGGAATTGGAGGGAAAAATAAAGTGAATATTTGATTTGGTAGAAATGGGGGAATGATCTAGAAGGTCCAAATGAAGGACAAATATTGGAGAAACCCTTCCCCTTGGCATTATGATTTGATATTTTATTGAGTTCTCTTTGTAGCTAGAATTTTCGTTGGGGTTTTAGAGAAAACCATTCCATTGCAGGTTTAGTTTCAATGGTGCAATATCCACCCTAGCTAGACAAATGGGGGATTCATCAGGAGTCCTCATTTGAATTCATTTTGGTGTTTTGGTTCTATTCTAGAGAGAGATTGGAGACTTAACAGTTCACATAGGGAATTTTCAGCCATATTTAGGAGGAAACCCGTCATCATATCCATCATCTTTCAGAGTATTTCACGCAATCAAGACATGAGGCATCCCTGCAGGTTGGGCACGACTTGTCCCGAGAGGCCCTGCTAGGTGCCTCACCATCATCACACGAGGCCCTATTAGCATAGGACTGCAAAAATGAAAATGGGAATCAGTGGTCGGGGTAAGTAGGAGGATTCTGAGACCATATAGGCAAAGAAGGATCCCTCACTGGTTGAGGAAAATTGGCATCATCATCATCAGATTTTTGTTGTGTCTTTGTTAGTTTCTACAACTACAGTGCAACCAATAGCTTGTGTGTAGGAGGTTTTGGAAGCTATTGTTACAGCTAGTAGTTCTTGTATTATGGGGTTTTTATTTGTCCATACATAATAAATATGCCATGGTTAACTTCTTTATTTTATGTGTAATGGTTGTATGAGACATGCTTAGTTTGATAAAATATGCAAATTGTTTGATTAAATCAATCAAACAAGAATAATAACTTGTTCAGTAAACATATACTCCTCTTCTACCCTAGTCGGGGACACTATAGTGGTATCATATCTACTGATTCTTCCATCCTATGATTCCTATAAGAAAAGGGTGTGGGGGATAGACCTCTCAAGAATCACTGGAAAAACAAAAAAAATTAAAACACACAGAGTCAAAGCTATACGAAGTCATGGGGGACCATGGTGAATACAGGGTCTTGTGGCTATTGGAATCCATGGTCAGTGAGTAGCGATAGATCGTCATTGAGCAATGAATATTGACATGATTCGTGTCACAGTTCCTTACCAACACTCAAGAAAATCAAAACCCTGGAGGCTTAAATGGGAATCCATTAGAGGGAAGCCATAGAGGAAGTGGAGCTTATGCATAAGGTAGTAATAACCACACCCCAACCCATAGTAGAATCCTAAATATCCCTAGACTTGTATTACCATAGTTCCTGACAAAGAAGCCTATGGAGACACCAGAACAACCGGATCAGGGGTTTGATATTAACTCGTCATATAGGGAGTATGAGACGGTTCATGAAGATATTCATGAGAAAATTTCCTATAAAGACTTTTGTGACCTTAAACATAAATATGTTCTGAAGGAGGGGAACATGGGAGCATAGAGCCTAAAAAAATTTGATCTCATGTGTAAGGTGGGAAGGTTGATTATTCCACCCTTTGATGGGTCTTCAAACAACACAACCAAATCCTAGTTACATAAGTTGGATACGTATCTCCAACTTAATCCAATGATCAAATCCGAAACAATTAAGTATATCAACCTCCACTTGGAAGGAGAAGCTTATGAATGGTGGTACCATGGGTTGGAGACATGAGGGCACACCAACATCACTTCATATGTGGACTTAATTCAGAACTTGATGAACATATTTGACCAGAAGGACCTTGAGATACATTTCAGGGAGTTGGTAAAGTCGAGACAGACAGACACACCAGAAGCATATATCACATATTTTCAAAGTATGATAGTTATGGTGACATATATATCTCAATAGAGGTTAGTGATGTTATTCACGGAGGGTCTAGCTAAACCCCTGAGAGGATGGGTGAAGGCCTTTAGGCCAACCACACTACATGAAGCCATCATGAGATGCCAGAACATGAAGGATGAAGTCAGCAAGAAGGTACCAACAAAATCCTTCATCCCTCAAGGAGGTAAGGAGATAAGGCCCCCACATAAGTCATGGACAGGGAAGGACAGAATGGATGAGGAGACCTAGAGATAAATAAGGAGGAATAAATGTTGCTTCAGTTGCAAATATTTGTGGGAACTAGGCCATATATGTATGGGAAAAGGTAAGTTCCATTACATCGAGGTAGTTTTCAATGAGGAAGATGATGACGAGGAAGAAGGAATTGGACAGGACAGTGGTGAGCCATCGCATATCATAGAAAATTCACCATTGCAAGATAGCCCCAAGGGAGTTACCATTGCTACACTTTGAGGGGTCCCTGAATATTATACCTTCAGGATCAGAGGTATTGTGAAAGGGTACAGGATTACGGCATTAGTGGATGGTGGGGACACCCACAACTTCATTGATGTTTCACTTGTCATCGGGAGAAAGATCCCTATGGAATATTTTGAACGATTAAATGTAGTAGTAGAAGATGGGTACAACATGATGTGTACTCAGAGGATCAAGGGACTAGAAGTAACCTTGGGAAACTACACATTGACCAATGAAYTTTAYATCGTGGAGTTAGCATATACCCATGAGGTACTAGGAGTTCAATGGATATACTCTTTAGGAAATATCTACATGAATTATAAGGACATGCGGATGGAATTCTAGGAGAAGGATGGGTAGTGATTTGTCCTTAGAGGAATGTCGTCGGGTTCCCCCAGGATCGTGTTTAACTAGCACATGGAGGGCCTTTTTAGACACAGGGATGTGGCTTGCATAGAAGAATTCCTTATCACTATGGATAATCCATCATAGGAATGCCAACATTACCTTGTGGAGATCTAGACATTTATTGGAAAGCATGAGAGATTGTTTGAACCATTACCATCAGGGAGACCACCTGACATAGGATTTGCGCATGTCATTGAGCTAGAATAGGGGTCAAATCCCATCATCACCACTCCCTATAGGCATCCTAAGAGATTCAAGGTTGAAATAGAGAAGGACATAAAGGAGTTTCTAGAGATGGAACACATTCGGCCTAGTTCTAGTCCTTTCTCTTTGTCAGTTGTACTAATGAAGAAAAAAAGATGGTACTATGAGGATGTGCATAGACTACAAGGTGCTAAAAAAGAAGACCATCAAAAATAGATACCCAATACCTTGAATTAATGAGATGATCAACAAGTTGCATGGGGTGGTTTACTTCTTAAAGGTTGACCTGCGATCAGGATACCACCATATTCGAGTTAGGGAGGAGGATATCCATAAAACAACATTCAGGTGTCACTATGGGCACTACGAGTTCATGTTCATGCCCTTTGGGTTGACTAATGCACCTGTTACCTTTCATTCATGTATGAACCATATCTTCAACAAACAATTGAGTAAATTTATACTGGTGTTCTTTGACGATCTTCTCATCTACAACAATACATAGGTGGAACACCTAAAGCATGTGGATGAGATTCTCACCATTATGGAAGAACAATAAATTTTTTCCAAGGAGGAAAAGTGCGAGTTAGGTTTGACAAAGATCCTCTATCTAGGACAGGTGATCAGTGTTGAGGTAGTAAAGGTGCATCATGAGAATATCCATACCATCTTAGATTGGTCCACCCCCAGGACACTCACAGATCTATGAGGATTCTTCAGGATATGTAGCTATTACAGGCGCTTTGTGAAAGGATTTTCACAATTGGTGGCACCATTAATGGACCTCACCAAGAAATGGGAATTATTATGGTCAAAGGATTCAAAAATGAAATTCGACAGAATGAATAAGGTCATGACTTCTTTCTCAGTTTTGGAACTTCTGTATTTTACACAACCTTTTGTTCTAGAGTGTGACACATTCGGTGAAGGGATAGGGGAAATATTAATGCAAGATAAACATCTGATATATTTCGAGAGTAGGAATGTAAGGGAGCCTGAAAGGCTCTACCCGATATATGATAAGGAAATGTTGGCCATCATGCATGCATTGTCCAAATTCAGACAATACTTGGTAGGAGCACGCTTCATGGTTCGGACTGACCACAACAACTTGAGATATTTCTTGGAGCAACAGGACCTAAATGAGAGACAACATAAATGGGTGAGAAAGGTACATGAATATGATTTTGATATTTAATATGTTAAAGAAAATAAGAACATAGTTGTTGACACCTTGTCTAGAAGACTTGCAACCTTCTCCATGACAGAAATCTCAACAGATTGGAAGTCCACTCTCTTGGTGGAATACTCCAAAAATATTTTTTCTCGTGAGTTGATGGAGAGTAGTATCCAAGATGACAGATACAAGGTAGTGGATGACATCATCTACTACAAAGACATAATCTATATTGTCCCCGAGTCCACACTCAAGGATAATATTTTGAGGGTAGTACATGATGCACGAGGGGCACCTGAATACCTACAGGAAGGTCAGGGAGAGATTCTCATGGAAGTGTCTCAAATGGGATATACTTCATCATGTGAGGGAATGTAAGACTTGCCAACAGAACAAGTCAGAATTCAACCATCTTGAAGCACTGCTTCAACTCTTACAGATTCCAGAACAAAAAAGGGAAAGCATCTCCATGGAATTCATCATAGGATTACCAAAGGTGCAGGGAGGGGACTACATTTACATGATGGTGGATAGGTTGAATAAATACGGACACTTATTTGATATTCCTATGGAGTGTAGTGCATCTTAGGAAATAGATATATTATTCGGGGAAGTGTTCAGACTCCATGGCCTATCAAGGAATATAGTCAGTGACAGGGATATTAGGTTTCTCAATGCATTTTGGTAGGAGTTTTTCATGTTATTTGGGACAGATTTGATGCCTAGCACTAGCTATCATCCCCAAATAGACATGAAGACCAATATAGTAAACAAATGGGTCAAGGGGTACTTGAGGAATTAAAAAATTAGGATATAAACAAGCATGGATAAAGTGGTTTCATCTCAGTGAAAATTGCTACAACACCACTCATCACATGTCCATCGACATGAGCCCATTCAGGGAATTGTATGGATATGATGCTCCATCTTTTATGGATTTGGAATTTGGAGAAAATAGAGCTCCTAAGGCTAAGGACTAGTTGTTGGAAAGCCAAGACATCTTAAGAGTCCTAAAGGATAATCTGCAGGCCTCTCAGAATCAACAAAAAATGTATGCAGACAGACATAGGGTATAACGCAGCTTTGAGGTTGGAGATCCTATCTTTCTCAGATTGCAGCTGTATAGACCATCGTCACTGAAGAAGAGTGGTGTAGAGAAGCTCAAGCACCACTTTTACAGGCTCTACAAAGTGATCAAGAGAGTTGGGAAAGTGGCATACAAGGTGGAGCTACCGGATGGCAGTAGGATCCACAATACCTTCCATGTATCTTGCCTCAAGAAGGAATTAGGACAACAGGTCACCACTTCAACATATCTTCCTCCACTAGATAAGTAAGGGCAATAGGTTCTAGCTCTCAAAAGGATAGTTGATGTCAAGTAACATAGGCTTAGAAGCAGATTCAGTTGAGAGTATTTGGTTGTATGAAGAGGATTTCCCATGGAAGATGCTACACGGGAAGGGGAGCAGATCTTACAACACCCTGATCTGGAATTTCTTGAGGACACAAAATCTTGGGAAGGGAGGACTATAATGTCCCCTCCCAATTTATCGTGAGGTGGGGGTGACTAGATATCTTATACAACTCCCATAGGCTATAGTCAACAAGGAAAAAGGTAAGTCAAGGAGGTGTCACTAGGTAAAAATATTTTCAAACTCCAAAGTGACATTAAATAAAATAAACAATTATATTTAATGGAATTGGAGGGAAAACAAAGTGAAGATTTGATTTGGTAAAAAATGGGGAAATATCTAGAACGTCTAAAGGAAGGATAAATAGAGGAGCAAACCTTCCTCTTGGAATTATGACTTGGTATCGTATTGAGTGCTCTTTGTAGATAGTGTTTTCATTGGGGTTTTGGAAAAATCCCTTCCATTGCTGGTTTAGTTTCGATGGTGAAATATCCACCCTAGCTAGACAAATAGGGGATTCATCCGGAGTCCTCATTTGAGTTCATTGTAGTGTTTTGGTTCTATTACAAAGAGATATTGGATACTTAGCAGTTCACATAAGGTGTTTTCGACCGTATTCACAAGGAAAACCTTCATCATATATGTTGACATTCATAGGGTTTCATGCAGCTGAGACAGGAGGCATCGCCGTGGGTCGGGCACGGGTTGTCCCGCGAGCAGTGATGATTTTAAGGATGGAAATTTATTTTAAAATGTAGAAACCTTGGCAAATATTACTAACATTTCATATGACAACTATAAATGTTTGGCGACATTTTTGTAAAAATATTCAAATTTCGAAGGATTTTATATAATGTGTATAAAATTTTGGCTCTTTTTAAGGTAAAATAATTTTATCCTGGGCGAATCATTTTTAAAATAACGAATTGTTTTTTGGGAAAACCATGGAAAATTATCCAATGAGAGAAATTTAACCCCTAAAATCATCCATGCCCGCGAGGTCCCGCTAGATGCCTCACCATCATCCAACAAGGCCCCGTCAGAACAGGACTCCCAAAACAATGTCAAGCATCAATGGTCGAGGTAAGAGGGAGGATTCTGAGATTGTACATGCAATCATCATCATCTCAAATATCGTGGAGGTTCTTGTTGTGTCTTTATTAGTTTCTACAATTGTAGTGCAACCAATAGCTTGTGTGTAGGAGGGTTTGGAAGCTGTTGTTATAGCCAGTAGAGTCCTTGTATTATGGGCTTTGTATTTGTCCATCCATAATAAAGATTCCATGGTTAACTTCTCTATTTTATGTGTCATGGTTGTATGAGGCATACTTAGTTTGATAACATCTACAAATTATTTGATTAAATCACTCAAAGAAGAACTTAGTTTGATAACATCTACAAATTATTTGATTAAATCACTCAAAGAAGATTAATAACTTGATTAGTAAACATATACTCCCCATCTACCATGGTTGAGGACACTACATCAATCCAATCCTTCCCAGGGGTTTGGACCATTCAAAACCATTGAAGTCCATGAATACTTACAGGGAATCAGGCACGACTCACAAGATTTTCACCTAGGAAATGGAATGGTCGAATTCACATCAATTTACCATGTAGGGGATTACATTCTATACTAATCCTAACATTCAAGCATTCAACTATAGGCTCATACATTTGAAATGATCATTCATGCAAACAATTTCATATACATATAAATACATTAGTCATAAACAAATTCAAATCATGTGAGCACTTATCTATAAAGGAAATAGCCCAATCTGACTAATTGAGAGAGGAGGCCTTTCCTCCTAACTTTAGGCCTTGCTGGAGAGTGCATTCCAACAACACGACACCCCCATGTCAAGCCATGATACTACCAAGTAAACTGACTCTGCAAGGCTCTGAGATTGTAATGACCTAGGAAGGTTACTCTCCTTCCTCCTCTGATACATCAGAGGTTGTAACCTCCCACTGAGCTTGGGTCTCCACAATTTTATCAGGTGGTTTCTCAACTGGATTTAATCTCCACAAGGGAGTCCCTTCTCTACTAAATAGTCCCTCAACAACCTCTCCTTACCATTGTTGGTTTCTATCTAGTAAGTACCAATATACAGCCCTCTAAAGCTCTAGTTCATGGATCCAGGTATTCTCTACTCAAGGTGATCAATACCAACTTAGACAAGCTCTTTTCTTTTACTCTCGAAAGTCTTATTTTTCCTTCTCTTCCTCAATCGACACTCCTATCTTCTGCACATTGTTCTCCCTTATTCAACTATGTCTTCTTCTCTTTGTTGTTATGCCTCTCTATTCTTCCCATGTTCTCTGCAGTGTCTCTATTCTCCCTGTGTTCTTATCCATCCCCTGAGAACTTCTTGAGACATCATGCAGACACCATCCATCATCTTCAAGTTTCCAGTATGAGGGAGGTTCCATGGTAGATTATGTCATTTGTTCAATCAATTGTTCTTTCGCATAGACTGACTATCACTGGTCATTAATTTTGCCTCAACCACTTATGCGACTTATTCAATGGTCGCGTGGCTCTCATGTAAATTCTGGTGTGATGGTAGGTGAGGTTCATTTATGTTTGTAGTGTCGATTAGCTTGCTATGAAAGCTTCATATTTCCCTCACTCAATACATCACATTTTCACCTCCTACAACAGATCAATCAGTCCTTTGTTGAATCAATTTCCTTTGGTATATCATGGCCAATACTATCAAGGATGTTCCCTCTCAATCGGTGACTTGGTGTTTTATATTAAAATATAATTACATGTCTCATAGTAGTAATATATGAAGTTTGTACATAATTACAGTCTTGAGGAAAATAGGGTGTTACATTAACAAACTAAAAAGAATTAAATTGTTGGAAGATATATCCCACAACAATGTGTATCATATATATGAAATCATTATTTTGTATGTGTAGTTAATGAGTTTTATCACATGAATACTTAATCTTGATTTTTTTGTTATTGTAAATAAATAAATAAATAAAATGGAACCTATTCATCACATAAGATGAGACAACAAGGAAGAAAATAGTTGGTCGCAAAATTTATGAGGAATTTTCGTTACTTAATATTTCATATCTATTATGATTTTTACATTTTAATTAATTTACAATTGTCTATAGACATTTTGCATAAGGTGCTCTCTCAGAAAGAAAAGTCATTTGAATATTTAATTGACATCGGATTAGGTATAGGTTGTGACCATATGTTAGAGAATCAATGTTAATGGAAGAATTTGTAGTAGAATATACTATTTTACGTCCCCTATTTTATAAATATTAGAACAACAATCAAATTTTACTTATATCTGAATGTTGTCATGGTGTATAAAACTCACAGGAAACAAAGTATGGCATGGAGCCAACTCAAGATATGTTGCAAGATAGTTTAATACATATCTTCGAAATAATGTCCATTGTTCATGAAGTGCTCACTACTAGTGTAACTTTACCTATTGCCCCAATCATGTATATTATGCAATAAATGTAGATATACTCATTTATACACTTTATTTCTAAGTTTGTAGATGGAAGATGGAGTAGTTGAACAAAATCAATTTAATCAACAAAAAATTACAAACACAATTACAACAACCCTTGCAAGTGATGAATAAATGAGGTATGGAAATAACTCGAGCATTGACATCAATGCGAGTGATTAATGACAATCAATATAATTGAACGTTTGAAGTGAATCGAACCAACTAGTTATTCCACCTTAGCATAAAATATAATAGGAACAAATTCAATCCATATATTCCACAAGGAATCTATAATTAATATTTATTATCCATTGACATGATATGAGATACAACGATGTGCATATAAATACATGTAGGGATGATAAGTCATGTTCTTGGCAAATGTCAAGACTTATCATTATTACATTATAATGCCGATATTACATAATAATTTACCTTTAACTATTATAACATGATAATAAATGTAATATACGAAATCGACAACTTGCGGTTCTTGTACTCGCGTGACACGGGGTCAATACACATCTGCTACCTCTATAACCTCTAGGTGTGTCCACAGAACCCGCAAGCATGGGACATGAGTAAATCGAGGTGAAAATCGAACTTGAGACCTCCTTACATATTTCCTTCCATTTACACGACACTTGCTAATCTGTCTACACCCCTGTGGGCATATACTTTAGGTATATTACAATGTTACAAGTTTTATATTTTGAAATGTTTGTTTGTAAAAATAAGACATTTTGTTTAACATGAATTTTTATATTGTCCCATTTGATATGATGACAAGTTACTAATAATTATAATAATTATTCTTTAAAATTTTATTTATCGTGAACTTTTATGTTATCTCATTTTGTATTACGAAGGACTCATTAATTTTATATAACACAATGAATTTCTTATTCTATCGCAGTTTGTTGTAAAAGATTATGTTACTGAAAATATATATATTTCACTAATATATTTATTTAAATGATACAACACAATAATGTAATGATTATCTTTTAATGCTTTTAATGAATTGAATAAAATATTTTAAAAAATTACTTATTTTCTTATCCTTATTAAAATTTAATAAGATAAAAAAAAAGTTGCAATTGCATATTTGCAAAAATAATAAATATCACAAAAATAATAAATATCATTGATATTAAAACATATTGGTGTATTTTATTCATTGGTACACACTAATATGTTTAAATCATGATTACACATCGATGCATTTAAAGCATTTGTACACAATTCCATAAAAGATATTAATCGGTCACATAAATTCTTTTACAATGGTGCTATCCTTCACTAAAAGGACAAATCATAGCACTTAAAATTTCAATAGAGGAAATCCTTCATCCGATGTGGAAATCCTCGACACAAGAAGAACAAGGGACCTAGGGTCAATGTTCGGGAGCAGAGCAAATGAGCATGCAAACCAAATTGTGAATGGCCAAGGGGAGGTTACATTGAGCATTGCAAGTACACAATGCTTATTTTGTCAACTTGTAATAAATTCAAGGAGCAATGTCAATGTCAATATAAGCTATTATTTTAACAAGAAATTTTTTATAGCGGTATTGAGTTGATTGGTTGCTATTATAAATCTCTGGCTAGTGTCAACAACTCACAAATGAATATAGTAAGAAACTTATGACTTAACAAGGGTCGAGGCACTCAAAGACACATCCACGAAGGGGCACAAGCATGGGGGGCATCTACCCTTCTTTCCTTGTCACAATAGGCCAAATGTTTAATTGGCGGGGATCATTTTAAGGAGAAGAATTTATCTTAAAATGTAGAAACCTTGACGAATCTTACTAGTCCTTAATCTGCAAACTATAAAACGTTTGGCGATATTTTTGTAAAAATATTCAAATTTCTAAGGATTTTATACAGTTTCTATAGAATTTTGATGATTTTTAAGGTAAAATAATTTTATCCTATAGAATTTGGGTAAATCATTTTTAGGAAAAATGGAAATTGGCGAATCTTTTTTTTTTGAAAAAAGCAAGGAAAATTAGCCAATGGGAAAATTCAACCCCTAAAATTTTCTTTGTTGATTGGGCACTGAACTCAAGTGGAGAGAGTGTGAAACCTACCTCCCAACCATTTGAACTATTACCTCTCGACCACATCAACAATAGTTAATCTGTCATCCAAAAGATGGATGTGGGACCTTGAAACCATTCTACATGCTAAGAGGGAGACCAAGCAAAGTTTGACCTTGATGGCATCATCAAGTTAAGGGCACTACCAAAGGATGAATGTTCAAACCCTAGGGATGAAAGAGCTCTTCATTTTCCTTAGTTTTACATTGTTTCTAATGGTTAAGAACATGGGTTTCCTCTTTGAAGGTCACAAGTTCAAATCCAAAAAGAAATAGGGTATGTAAATCTCTAAACTTTAATGGTCAAATCATTGCATGAAGAGAATCTCGTATCCTATAAACAAGAGAATCTCATACACCAATTTAATATTTGACTTGGTCGTGACCTTAAAATAAAATTATTATTATTATTATATTTAACATTTACTTTTAATTATAACTAAATAAAATATTTGCGTATTTAACGGAGAACCTTTATTAGGACTCCCTTTATCTGCCACCGTTTATATTTAACATGTACGTCTAGTATTTGACGGAAGAAAAACTCATCCAAAGCACTTTAAAGTAATGAATTATTCCATTCAATTTACTATTCCAAATTTATAAGGTGTTGGTAATTGTCTTTAATAAGCTGTTTTTGTCTTATGTTAAAAAGTTCGGTACAATGTACGCTAACTTTTTCGAAAATATAATGCATCTATCATTTTTTCTCACGATAATGATATATAAAGTTTCCAAGGAATAATACTATTCGTTATTGTGATCACAATATACAAGTGAAACGTTTCGAAGTGTATTAACTTTTTCATGAATATAATATATATTATTTCTTATCACGATAATAATTATATTAAATAAAATATTTTATGTTTGACCATATTAGAAGCATTCGATATTTAATGTAGAAACGAGTGAAATATTTGATATTATATATCATGAACGTCTCTCGCATGAGAGCATAATAGTACTACGGTTTACATCACCATGTGGAATTTTTTTTAGGGAAGAAGGATTAACAAGAAGGATTAATGATCACTAAGACTGAATTGGTTTATCAGACTTAAGAGGGTTAGTGATTACTTGTGATTATTTAAAATTTTGTTTCTGTGCTTGAAAAATATTAAGATAAGATCCTTAATATCACCATAGTTTTGTTGAGTTAAGAGGTTAGGAAGGTTGTTAGTGTGACAAATATTTTGAAAATGAGATCTAATCCGGGTATAGGCTGGACAAACTAAGAGAAAATGATTTTCATTTTCAACCTTCTTAGTGTCACAAAGGTGACACACTCTTTTATCCCATGGCATTTTAGGAATTGACCAACGCCCAGTTTCACTATGGAGCTCGCGGAAATTTGTTATTATCTTAGCATTGCTTATTTTTTTCTTTACACTTGTCAAAACAATCAAAAAAAATTTTGATCTTCTACATTACGGTTGATTACATCCTTATAATACCTTAATTTTCTTTTTTACTCTAACTCTTTATGACACCACATTTTCTGCTTAAATTTTGACTTGATGATATTTTTAATAATATCTTTATTTTGCAAAATGGTGTCTTCCATGATTCCCCAATAGTTTAGCCAAGACCGGGCATCTTTATGCCATCCTCGCCTGAGTCGATGGTGGTTATGACTCGAAATTGAAACAATTTTAGGAAGTTGCTTGTCTTCCATGTTGTTTAACTTGTTCTTATACATTAGGTATCTAGTCATAGTCGTGCTCTCAATGGAGGAGATGCTTGTTTCTAAGAGGAGGATGGCATAGGGTGTATTTCCTTTAATTTTGAGATTATAGGTTATAAAATTCTTTTGTATTTTCTCTATCTTTCTCTAGGATTCATGAGAGATACTACAACCCTATACTTACATCCATAAAGAATAACATGTGTAATGAGAGTCTCATAGAGGAGTTTATGTTTATCCCAACTCCAAAGATCGATTGATTTACAATTGTTTTCAAGCCCATAATAAGCTTTCCATCCCCCAATAATCATTTTCTTAATGCTATAATTACAGTTGAGCTTGTGGTGAATATCAATTCCAAGATATTTGTATGAAGTCACTTCCTCCAAGTTGTTGTTTTCATATATGAAGGTATCATAAGTGATCTTATTGGATTTAATAATCATGAGCTTAGCCTTATCAGTATTAACAATCATACCCATATTGGAGCAAAAATCCTTGAGGATTCTTAGTTAGTTTTCAAGATCATGGGGACTCCTTGCCATAAGAACGATATCATCGACTTAAAGAAGAATATTGATGCTATAATAAACCAATGAGAGTAGTTATGACACAACTTGCTTTTTCAAAACAATCTTCTAACTTGTCGAAAATGTATATTCCAAAAGAGGAGTAGGATAAAGGGACCACCTGCGTTTTGACTCCGATATTGCAATTATTCTCTTTTCATTTGACCAACCCTCGATGTTTTTTTTAAACTTAGCAATGGCGTTCTCATACATCCTTATTGTGGCAACCCTCAACTTGAAGGCGGTTTATCTCTTCAGAGAAGCCTATTCCAAAGGTTTTTCCTGGAACCATGTCAAAAGCTTTTCAAAGTCAACAAAACAACAACAAAAGGCTGGTTTTAGTATTGTGGAACTCCTTTACAATGATCCTAAAGGTAACAATATGGTCCACTGAACTCCTTTACAATGATCCTAAAGGTAACAATATGGTCCACAGTTGAATGATAACTCCTAAACCCAGCTTGGCCTTTAGCTCTTTTATCGTGACTTTCTAGCCAAAGGCTAATCTTCTTTTCCAAAATAATTCCATAAAGCTTGGCTAAAATTGAGATAATCATAATGGTCCTATAATTAGAGGGAATGTTTCTATCCCCATTTTTAAAAATAAGAACAATGAGGCTTTGCATCCAATGTTTAGGGAAGCTCTGCTTGACTACTAAATTGAAGAGCTTGTGTATGTGAGGGATAAGGATAGGCCCTCCGTTTTTAAATTTTTTAGCTTGGTAGCCTTCAATGTCCTTAGCTTTCCCATTTGCAAGCCGCTTAACCCCAAACTCTATGTCATCTAAAGAAAAAACTTCATCCTGCATAGGGACAATAGGAATGGTGTCCATGGCATTAGGGAACTCGTAAAGACTTTTAAGATAAGAATTACAGTGCCTTAAGGGAATCATATTATTTTCTTTAGTATTGCGGTTTAGAATTTGGCTCCAGAACTTCTTAGGATCCAACTTAGATAGTTGTGAAAGTTTCTCTTGTCTTTTATTGATATAGTACATTTTTTCTATATATATATATGATGATGATGATGATGATGATGATGACGATGATGATTGTCATTTATTTATTAGAATTAATTTTGGTTTATTAAATCTTTAAAAAATGATGAGAAATGAATTGGTTTTCTTTAAAATTATATTTCTATATTTAAAAATATTAAATAAAAGTGTTCTCAATATTCATAATTTTGATGAGTTAATAGGCTAGAAAGGTCAATAGTGTCACAAGTATTTTGAAATTGAGATTTTATGTGGGCACATCATTGGACATTTAAAAATAAAGTGGTTTTCATCATCCACATTCTTAGTGTCAAAAAAATAACAAGCTCTTTCATCCCATGACATTTTAGGATTTCCCAACACCCTATTTCACAATGGAGCTCATGAGAGTTCATTCTTATTTTAGCAATGTTGATTTTCTTCTTTAAGCTAACTATAATAAAAATATACTTTACATCGTCTAAATTGAGGCTATCTTTATGGTATCAAAATTGTGCAGAGTGACCTCCTCCTTTATTCTCGAGTGGTTTAGTCAATTATTAACATTTTCCATGCCAACCCCTCTTAAGCCACATGGAACTTCAACTAGACTTTCAAGTAATCTTAGGGATCCTCTTATATTTCATGTTAGTTGTAATTTTTTTGTACATTATCTACTTAGTCATAGCTATACTCTCAATGAGGGAAAGAGTGACTTCTATGAGAATGACAGGATAGGGCATGTTGCTTTTAATTTTAAGATTATAAATTATAAAGCGCTTTTGGATTTACTCGATTTTCCTTCACAATTCTCTAGAGATGTTGTATGCACAAACTTCGCATCCATATATGATAGCATAAGTGATGAGAGTCTAAAATATGATGTTTCCCCATAACCAAAATTCCACTATTTTGCAATTGTTTTTAAGACCAAAATAGGCTTTCTACCCTCCATTAGTCCTTCTCTCAATGCTATAGTTCTATTTAAGATTATGATGAAAGTTGACCTCCATATATTTGTATGAATTAAATTTCTCTATGTTGTTATTGTCATACATAAAATTAGCATAAGTAATTGTAGTGAATGTTGATAGATATAAGAGAGAATAAACCATAAAAATTCAAAGATAAACCCTTAAACTCCAAGGACGTCAAAACATTCACCATGAACAACACAATAATATAGAGAAGAACCCTTATGGTAAGGTAACACCACCAAATACTTCATATGGAATGAATCACTCCACAATCCATGCTTACTACAAGACAATACAATCCAACACATATCTAATCCAATGACACTCATGTGTATTTATACTTGTTCATGAGTATTCCTAGGGGTCTATGCCAACCACCCCTTATTGTTATATTATTTCTTTTTAATTACATAGTGGACCTATTCCATTATTATGGACACATTACATTCATTATCCCCTTGGGTACTTCCCTAGGTACCCCATATTATCATCCCTATGCACATTATATTCCATCCCCATTGGCATGTTTCTTCCTCGAAACATGGGAAGAAGCCATATAATATGGCCTACTGAGCAATGTAGTCAACTAGTACCATGCACAAACATCCATCCATCCTAGTGAAATTTGGACATGGGGTCCAATTGTGGTGTTTCCTCTATCTTGATTATAGTTTCACCTTAGGATCCATGTCTTTTGTACACTACTCTAATATTTCCATGCATTGACTTTAGTCCTACACGTGCCTCCATATTGGTTGCCTCTCTAGTTCCATGTTGATCCATAGTAAGTTTGTTGATGCTCGAGCCCTTGCCTTGATGACTATTTTTTGTCTGAGTGGTGCGAGTGGATATATACAACAACCTTAGCTATTGATTCTTCTTTCTTTTGCTCTTCAACATGTGGTTTCTTTGAGACATTTAGCTTCTCAGCTTTTTCTTCCTATTTAGGCCCTTCTTGGGGATTTTCTCTAAGTTCTTGTATAGGCTCATCCTCCTATTCAACCCTAGATTCTTCATCTGATGTGTCATTAGGTACTAATTTGTTTCTTTGAAAGGAATTTTACATGTGCCTCCTTGGGCCCTTCCTATTTAATAAGAGAAATATCCTGCAATGTAATTTTTTTCTTGTAGCAAAGCTTCAATAACTTATTTTTCACATTATCATTAATTGTACCAACTTAGTCCATCCAAGGATATCCCAAAACAATATCCACATCATCCATAATAGCATAAAAATTTGAATGCACCAGTTATTTATCCATGGTAAGCTTCAAAACTTTAAAAAATTGAACATTTTCACCCTCAACCTATGTGTTTTGAATATTATTTGTGGGTACTTGCAATGTTTTAGCCAAGTTAACATTGATGAAATTAGGACTATAACTAGGGTTAATAGAAACAATGACCTTCTCTTGTTGAATACATCCATGAACCTATAATATGAAGTCTTCATATGAAAAAAATCCCTTTTTCTCTTCTTATCCTTCTTCACAACATGAGACTCCACCTATCTAAAAGTGTTTTTTTTTATATTATTCATTTGAAATATCCTCTATTTATTCATAGTTAAGTCCATATCATAGAGTTGTTCTCCAATATATTGGATATTAATACTATATCCATTTTATGTATTCTTCAAGACTGGGGCCATTACCTATAAGAAATATGTTGTTGGATATAACCTCAAAATAGAACTACGGTTTATAGAAAATCACTTACTTTTCAATTGAGCTCCTTTATGTTGTTAGGGTTTGAGGTAAAAAATGTAAAATGATCATAACTTCTGCTATACTTCTTAGATTGGCTATTATGACCTGAATTATGAAATGTTATGGCTACTATAGATATACTAACACTAGTTTGACTAAAATATATGCACTATATCAAAAGATATCCAATCTGTGAAAATCGCAGTTGTCATTAGAAAAAACCCTAAAAAATGTTGATTTTAAATCAACGATATCTCCACTTCCCAAACTCCATTTTGGATATTTTGTTTTTTGAAATTGGACATTTGTTTTAGAGGAATTAATATATATAGATGGTTTCTTCAATTTTTTCACAAAAAGTTTCATAATTTGACCTAAATGTTTTCATCCTCTCTTTTTCTGTAAAACAATATGCAAAAAGAAGAAAAACAAATCTCCCACGTTGTTCTCAATAAATATCTCTCATACCACTTGCAACAAACATTGATAAATATAAGAGATAATAAACCCTAAAACTTCATAGATAAACTCTTAAACTCCAAATATGTCAAAAAATTCACCATGAACAACACAATAATATAGAGAAGGACCCTTAAGGTAGGCTAACACCATCAAATAATCCTTGTGGAAGGAATCACTCCACAAGCCATGATTTATTCAAGGTAATACAATCCAACATGCATCCAATACAATGATACTCATGTGTATTTAATACTTTCGCATGTGTGTTTAATACTTTCTCATGAGTATTCATTGGGGTCTATTCCATTATTAAGGCCACATTGCAATCGTTATCCCCTTGGGTACCTCCATAGGTACCCCATATTATCCTCCCTAGGTACATTACGATAATACTTTTTGACTTTAATTATCATAACCGTTATTTTGTTAATGTTTTCTACATACTCATACTTGAACATAAATCCTTGAAAATTTTAATTGCTTGTTGAGATTAAAAGGAAATTTTACTAGAAGAATAGCATCATCAATATAAAGAAGAAGGATGATGAATATTCCAACTAAGGTAGTGCCAATGAAACCAATTAGTGGGCCTTCAATATATCTCTTATTTGTCCCATCCTTTATAAACCTTTGATACATTTTTCTCCAAGACTCAACCTTCATATATAACAATTATCTTTTTTTTGTTGATTACCAAGGTTATTGTGACATGTTCTAATCTATCTACACATGATTTTCTTAATTGATTGAATATGAGTGCGATGCACTTTGTTCTTGATTTGATTTGAGTATTTTTGCATATGTTTCCTATGAATACTAATATGATTCAAAATATAGGAAATGCAGAAATCAAGTCACCAAGGGAAAGATCAAATCTTGCCCACTTATGACTGAAGACAACTAAGTGCATGATGAGCAATTCATTGGATCTTGTCCCTTTTTCCCACCTCGGGAGCTACCAACATCAAAGTAGAATTAATGACATTTAAGAAATTCGAATTAGCCAATCTTGGGGGATTCTATTTGCATAATGAGGATGATATCCTAGAAAACACAATGCATATTTTTAAGGACAATTCCCATCAATCAAGGAAGTGAATGGGAGTTTAGTTAGGTTTTCCTTCAAGCATAAATAGGATCATAGTATGATAGATTAGAAATCTCACATTGTTTTTTCTTGTTATCATTTCTCTAGTACTATTGATCGTTCAAGTTGTAGTATAAGGCAACTTTCTACCCTATTGTTATGACAGATTTTGAATAAAAGAAGAAGGCATTTATGCTACATATTTCAGTGGTTCTTGTTTAACAATTGTTTCGGCAACATCCTTGTGTAGGGCCCACTGAAGGAGAGGAATAATAACCCATATATACATCACTTATTAGTTTTCAATTATGTTTTAATGTTGATTATAAACTTCTATAGTAAGATTACAAACTCCTAAAGTCAACTAGACAGTTAGTTAATTTATGATATTTCCATCATTTATATGTTTTACTTCATGTCTTTGAACAACATTTATGTGGCTTATACTTTGTGTACTTAATTTATATTATATACTTTTATAATGTTTGGTACTTAAATCATGTTTGATGAGCAATCTAAGGTTACTAAAATCTATAAAGATTGATTGTCTAAAATCATCCCTCAGGATCCTAAGTTCCATCAATTAATTAGCCTAGTTCCTTGTCCATAAAAACTTGTCTAAGACATCTATCTTCCCTTTCACATTGTTAGTGGATTTCAAGTGAAGATCACAAGGGAATGAATTTCCAAAAGTTGAGCATTTCATTTATAAAAAATTTCAGAAGGTTAGTTTCAAATTAAGACTTTTGTAATTGCATACATAGTGCACAACACCTCATAAGTTTGCACAAACCCCAGGTTGAAATTGAAAGTGATTTGAGGTATTCAAATTTAATTGCTACAATTATTTGTCCTAACACTTTTTGGCATCGTTTCCAGTGAGGTTTCTAAAATTACATTAGCATTCATTTGAAAATTCTAAAAAGAAGAAAAAACAACATTTCATAATTAGTTTGCATGCATCAACCTAAAGATAGACATGGAATGTTTTTACCAAGAACATGTGTTTTTGGTGTAGCTCAACCAAGTTCAAGTGATCGAGTATAGAATCAAGAAGACGGTGAAGAATACATCCAACATATTCTTGAATAATTTGTTGATCAATTTGAAAGAGGAGCTAGGATTTTTATTAATCCTTTCTCTGATCTTGTGAATCCTCTTGCCGATAGAGAATTTGAACATAGTGAAGGATATCCATATCAAAAATGCATGGTAGGAAATGGGGAACAACAACCAAATATATTTGAGTTCCTCATTCAAGAAACCAATACAGAAATAAGGATGAAGAATATTAATCATGTTTATCTCCCTCATTTCCATGGATTTCCTACAAAAGAGCACATTTGTGTTTGAGTTTGAGTTTGTTATTAAAACATATGACTATGCTTCATATTCCCACATTATCATCCCTTCCCATATACCTTAAAATATTCATCCTTGAGGTGGTTCATGAGTTTGGAAGAAAATATCATTACTAATTGGGATCAAATGAAGAAAGACTTCATAGAAAAATATAGGGATTATTGCAATGCTAAAGACACTATAAATGAGATATTTAGAATGATACAAGGAGAGATTGAATCCTTGGAGGATTATGAATAAATATTTAATTTTAGTTACATGAGGGCTCATCGCTACATGCTAGACGAGGAATCCCTCAAGCGTGTGCTTCTCATAGGAGTGAGAGAGTGTTAATGGAGACTTTGAACCTTCTTTTCAATGGATACATAATCCAAATGGAATATAATGACATAAAGAAAGTGTTCAAAAACTACTCTAGATATGCAAGTAAAAGAATAAGGGTGGCAAAATTTCTGCCCCATAATCTTCAAAATCTACAGTTATAAATCTCATAAAAAATAAAATAGGGAGTTTATTAGAAGAAACGAGAAATAGTATTTTAGATTCATTGGCTATGTAGATGGGCATTGTGCAGATCAAGAGGAAGAAAGAAGAGGCTAATAGAGTCTTGGTTTTTTTCTTCCCCAATTGCAGAAAGAAAAATGCCAAAAAATGAATGTCCAATAAATATAGTGGACATCTCCAACATTTATGAAGAATATCATCAAATGAGAAAATGACCTTCATTACCTAGGTTGAAATTAGTGTACCAAGGCACAAAATATAGTATCGAGTAGATATGCTTCATTAACCAAAGTAGGTAAGGATCAAAAAGACCATTCTAGCAAGGTATGCCTTACAACCATCCTCAACATTACAATCCTTCTATGTAAATCAAATGTATAATCCATCTACAAATCGTTAACCTACTAACTAATCTAATTAGTAATTGCATAATCAATGGAAATATCATCATAATCAACCATTTCCATTTCAAACCCCACATCAGTCTCAAATTCAATGGATTAATCCTTCATATTCTTGGAGACCTCAGGGATAGTAGAAACAAGTTTTTTTCCCACCTCCTACACCTCTTGTAGAAAATATTGTTCAACAAGCTCCTAAGCAGCCCCAAATACATGTCCAACCTACACTAAATTTGAATAATAGATAGGTTCAACATGTCTACAATAGTGATATCACCAATTACCAAGCTTACTCATTGAAGTATGTAGAACTAAATGAGTTAAACTTGCATTCAAGAAGAGTGGTCACAAATCCTTCACCTCCACTTATCATGGAATATATAAATGACAATCCCAAATCCCAAGAAAATCAAGAAATTCAAAAAAATCCAAAGCCAAGTAACTAGTCGTCTTAATAAGATCCCTATTATCATGAAAGAGTAAGAGAATACCTACACCAAATCAAAAAATGACCTTTTAGGATAATTTAAAAAATCTATATATTGAGATACTTGTTCTTCAGTTCATTAAGAATGTACCAATATAAAACAAATTTATCAAATAAACATGTATTAGGAGACCTAGGAGTCAAAGAAAAGAGACCCCCTACAATAAATGTTATAAGGAAGATTGCTAACCTAATATTAGGAATGTTTACACCCCCAAGTATTATGATATAGGAAGTCATCTAGTTGATGTGTATATCAATAAATGTTTGATCCAAAATACCTTAGTAGACTTAGGAAGTGTTAACCATTTATCCCCTTCACAAACCTTTCATTGATATAGAAACGCTATATGGGTATAAGAAGAAGAAGAAGAATAAGGGATGTACCAAACCATCCATCCAATTCTCACCATAGAAACTTCTCTTTCCCTTAGGGACCTTGATGATGACACAAACATTTCTAATTACACACAAAATGTGTATCATACTTCTATTCACAACCATGAATACAAATAAAAATAAGTAGAAGAATGTGATGAAAACTCCAATAATATGAACCAAACATATTGGCAAATTTTATTTTATGTTGATACAGAGAAATAAACTATCAAGACAACATAAGTTTTGTCCAACAAAACCTTGAAAATTAGTAGCCATTTAAATTATGACCAAGAACAAAAAATGTTGAAAATCCCCAAAAAATCATAGCTCAGACTTTGCTTGGGACTATAAGGACATTCAAGGAATCCATCCCAACTTTTGTACCCACCATATATACATCAAGTATGATTCCTTGGTTGTAAGGAAACCTTAAAGAAAAATGAATCTAGATCTAAAGGGCATAGTGAAAACATAGTTGCAAAATATTTTAGATGTTATTTTCATTTATTCTATATATGATAGTGAATGGGTGTCAACTTTATTCATAGTTCCCAACAAGAGAGGAAAATGGAGGATATGTGTAGATTATAGAGAACTCAACAAAGCCACAAGAAAGGACCATTTCCATTTTCCCTTAATTGATCAAGATAATTTTCCTATGAAGAAATAACTTTCCTTTCTAGATGGATACAACGTTTATAATCAAATTCAAATGTACCCATAAGACCAAGACAAGACAACCTTTACCTATACTTGGGGAAAATTAACCTACAAAGTATTACCCTATGTCTTATGCAATACCCCTACAACTTTTCAAAGCATTGTATTGAGCATATTTTCAAATGATTTGGTTCATGACGATGTTGAGATTCATATACATGACTTCACCACCGATGGAAATACATTTCAATAAGCCTTAATTAAATTGGAAAATTCTATGAAAATAAATGAATTTGTCTTGAAGCAATGAGAAATGCCTCATGCCTATGAGTGAAGGCATAGTCTTAGGCCATCACATCTCTCCTGGTGGCAATGAGGTTGACCCATCTAAAGTAAACATTAGCCAAAACCTATCAACCCCACAAAAACAAATAGAATCTAGAAGATTTTTGGGGCATGGAGGTTACTACAAAATATTCATAAAATACTTTTAGCAAGCTTGCTACACCCCTATTTACTTTGCTTTCAAAGAATGCAGATTCTTGTTGTTCAACAAATTCTCAAAAATCCTTTGACAACATTAAAGAAAAACTAATGACAAACCCTATTTTGCAAGGATATTGGTGGGATATTTGATTCCACATTCATACATATGTTTCTAGTATGGACTTAGGGGTAGTTATTCGAAAACCGGAAGACAATGTCCCATTTTCTATTTATTACATAAGTAAAAACTTGCCAGGAGCTAAGCTTAACTATAAAATCATTGAAAAAATAATTTTTTCTATTGTATATGCCATCAATAAGTTTAGACATTATATTAATGGATATCAAGTTTTTGTGCACATTAACCTCTCATCCATCTAATACTTAATGAATAAAAATGGCATCAATGGTATAGTCATTAGATGGTCATTATTATTACAAAAACATTATTTAACAATACTTGATAAAACCTAGTAAATAGAATGTTGTTGTAGATTTTATTTCAAGACTAACCCATAATGCAAAAACAAACGATTGTTGATAACTATTTCCCTAACGAGAACCTATTTTCCATATCGTTGAAAATCCCATGGTTTGTTGATATTACAAACTAATTAACTATATTAACATTTCCTTAGCATTTCATCTATAGAGAACGCTACAAAATCATCAAGAAAAGTGACACATACACATGGATAAATGACCTTCTCTTCAATCTTGTATCAGACCAAATACTAAAGCGATGTATAAGGGAATATGAGGTCCATGAAATTATACATCCTTTCCATGATAATCCTTATGGAAATCATTATGTGGAAAATTACAACCTACGAGGTTCTTCAAATAGGATATCACTTACCTACATTGCATAGGGACACAAAATCACATTTGTCACATTGTGATGAGTGTCAAAGGATGGGAAAGCCTATAAAAAGAGATAAAATGCCACTTCATCCATAGATAATATTGAATCCCTTTTAAAAATGGGACCTATAGATCTACCATCCAATCAGAAGAAGCATATGTTGGTCTGCACAAATTACTTGATGAAATGGGAAGAAGTGAAACCAATGAAGAATGTTATAAAATAAAAGTTAGTTGAATTCCTCTATGAAAATATCTTTGCAAGATTTAGAGTATTAAGGGAGATTTCCACTAATCAAGGACCTCAATTAACCTCAAATCTTGTTGAGAATATCATGAACTTATACAAAATCATACATAAAAATATATGTGAGTTACCATCCTCAAGAAAATGGTCAAGTAGAAGTTACAAATAGAGAGATGGAGAAAATCCTAATAAAGAAAATTAAGAAGCATAGAAGAGATTGGGAAAATATATTGACATAAGTTGTGTAAGAATATAACACTACATGGAAAACTATAACAAGGTTCACACCCTGTGAGTTAGTTTATATGGAAAGGCGTCCATGTTCCAAATAAATTTTTAGACTCAAACACTAAGAACAACCTTGCAACTAAGATTAAATCTCTTAAAGATACAACAAGAAATACTACAATAGCTCAATGCCCTGGATGAGTACATACAAGATGCCTTGTTCCACAATGAAATATTACGACAACAAATAATAAGATGGCATGACAAGTACATTAAGTCAAAAGTCTTCAAGGAAGGAGATTGGGCCCTGCTATATGACTCATGATTCAAGCATTTCAAGGGAAAACTGAGAATAAGATGGTCAAGAGCCTACCAAATTGACACATTTTATGACATTGGATTAATAAAAATTAGAACAATTGATGAAAAAAAATTGCCTTTATTAGTTAATGGATATGGGTTGTAACTCTACAATAAACCACTGTCAAAGGAAGAGTTTATAACTAGAATTCAAGGACAACAACCTTATCTAATTGAAATCAACAATGAACCAACATAAATTGATCATGTCCAAAAAGAAAAGAAAAATAAAAAAGAATAAAAGTTCCCATGATGAAAACCTCTTCAAGGCATTTGGGATAGGCCTTGGTTTGAAATCCTAATTTGAGACAACCCTAGGTCTATAGAATAAAGAAAAATAAAAAGGATTTCTAATGGTGAAAACTTTCCCAAGGCAACATGAGAATATAACACTATAGAAAACTAGAAATGGCAACGATACTCTAAGAAAAATAAAGAAAATAAAATCATAACCCCCTTATGATTTTCATGGAAGTTCAAATTCAACTCCAACAAACCAAAGGAAGCCAATGCAATTTTAACCACTCTTGTATAGAAGGAACAAATTAGAAATCAAACAAAAATAAATAAATCCTATCAAGAGGTATGGTATTCCATTTTTGTTGAAGTGTTTAGATTCTTTCTTCCATAAGTATTCAATATTTGACTTCTCCATTAAAAACTAGGCAGTCACTGGAGGACTTCATAGCATAAGTTGAGAGAGGCTCCCAAATTCTTATATAATAGAGCATTCTCGCTAACAAACAAGAGCATGGAAGTTCCAAACTTGGAAGTCTTAGTCATAATATTGACATTTGGTTAAATTGTTCAAAGTTTGTAGGGGGAAAGAAAACATCAATGTCACGTGACTTACCATGGTCACTCGATCTACTTACAAAATGAAATACAAGCAAGTCAAGAAGACCTCTATTCTCTAGATTTGTTATAACATCCCATATTGTTCATACACATTTTTTTCAAGAAAGCCTAGACCTTAAAGAAAGCACCAGATCGTCATCATGAGAAAAATCAAGGCTTTAAAACAAAAGCTCCAAACTATTTGACAAAATAGGGTATTTCCATACAAGACAAACACCTTAAGAAACTACTCACACAAAAAGATAAACTTACATGGTTAAAACCCTCAAAGAGGGAAATAATCCATGGCCCCAGCCAACACAGCCACTTGAGATAATATATTAATGAAAATGGAAATTGTGTATATAATGTGTTCTCATAATCGATATTTAGAAAATGATCCCCCATGCTCTTTAAATAGAGATCATTGAATAATTAGGTGTTAATTCATGGATCAATATAGTTTTTAGTATTGAGGAGAATATGGATTGTCAGATCACTTTATGTCTAGAACATATCATGACCATTCGATTACATAACTACAATTGCATACAAAAGAAACACACTTTTACATAAATACATATTAGACCAAGTTGATCTTAACTAACTCCTAAGTGTCTAAATATCCTAACATCCCCCCTTAAGAACAACTTGGGATAGGATTAAAGGATTTAAAAAGGTGAGACAATAGTAGAAGGAAGGAGGCATTATAATTTACCCCCCATTAATGACAACTTCATGAACTCCTAACATATATCAAAGTTTGGAATTTTTCACTTTTGTAAGAGACTTAGTGAAAATGTTTGCAACTTGATCATATATGGGGTAAAAGAGAGCTTCAAGAGCATTATTCTGAATAAGTATTATGATGAAGTGCATGTGTAGCTCAATGTTTTTTCTATGCTATTGTTGAATTAAATCCTTGGCGAGCTTGATGGAAATCTCATTATCACACCAGAGAGTGGTAAGATGCTTCTATTGGAATCCAAACTCTGAAAGGATCGGTTGAAGCCATAGGGATTCTTGACTTGCATTAATTGTTTCTCGATACTCTACTTCTGTTGAATAAAGAGTAATAGCTTTTTATTTCTTACAAGCCTAAGTGACAAGTCTAGAACCAAAACTAAAAATATAACATGTAGTAAAATTCCTATCATCAAGGCCCCCAACCAAATCAGAATCACTGAAACCAACCAAAAAATGAGTTCCCCCTGAACTGTAATGTATCCCAAAATAAAATATACCCCAAATATACCAAAGTGTATTTTTTGTTGTTTTCTAATGGCTCTCATGTGATGTTTTCATATACTAAGCAACAAGATCAATAGAAAAGGAAATATCATGATGGGTATGAGTCGAATATAAGATATTGTCACGACCCCCTTCTTTACGACTACAAGCGAAGAAGTAAATGCATTTTTTTTTATTTAAATAGGACGACAACAACGATTGCAGCTAAACAACACATCTGAGGGCAAGCACCACGCCCATAGAATAGGCAACAAACAATTATGACTCCACGCACTAGCACAAGATAATTTGGGTGAAACATGCGTAAAACAAAAAGGAGAAATGAATACCTGTCCGACACAAACGTGACCACTCCTACAAGCTAAGGGACAACATCCCCATCCCGACACAACAACCTCAATGACCAGTTAACTAGAAACTCACTGGCATGCAACCAAACGAATGAAGGTGTTCAACCCATGCACCAATAGTAAACTTACAACGATCAACAACACCCACATGAAAAGCATAGACCCCGTCTAAGTTATCCTTCGCCTCTATCCCTTAGGGCGCACAATGATCCCCTCATCGGGAATCATGTCATCCCTAGGTGATAAGCACAAATATAACCCTAGCGCTACATAACCTATCTGGACCAAGGACTCTAGATTGATCCAACTCGCTAAGAGCCGAGTGAATGAAAAGAGGACTACACCCACACCCCCATGCAACAGGTCTACAAGATGCAAGATGATGTCATTCCAAGGAAAATGTGCAAGCTAAAACATGACTTCGCCTACTACCAAACCATTAAGAGAGATGTCAAGGTGTGAAGGAGTGAACTGTTACCACGCTACTAAGGTCATAAATGTTATCATAAGGTAAATTTAAGCGAGCACTTAACAATATCAAATAAGCTTACTATCAATTACCTACTGACCATTAAGTATGTGAACTACTGATCTACAGTGCTTATATAATAATCGATTTTGTTGTCTAATTGAAAAAGTATAATTTGATCAATAAACATGATCTAAATTAACCATTTAACAATAAATAACAATAGGGCCAACATCAATATTTAGTACTATTAATAAAACACTATTAACAATATTAATCTATAACACTATTAACAATGTGTATACAACACTATACTTATAACACCACCAACAATATTAAATTTCCACACATTGTCTAACAATATTAACAGTATTTATGCATAACAAACTGTCTATTAAACTCATTGTCTATTAATAAGTCTAACACTAACGAAAGGTAATAAATATTTTAACACTAAGGATGTAAAATATGATGTTGTTGTCTAGTTATATGGCCATCCTTTAGACAGTTGTATAAAGCTCAAGATGATAAAGATGTAGATCACGATATGTGTTGAATGTATCTTGTATGTCGCTATATAGAGAAGGCTTTGAATAACACTCAGAAATATCTATTCAACCTGTCCAAGGATTCACTTTCTATTCAACAGAGATAACATTGTCTTCCAATCAATGTAGGCTAGCTAAATAAACCAATCGTTGTCTATGAATATCCATAATTTGTTGACTATAATCACCAACGCGCAGCCTAACCTTTACAGGAATGTTGAATAAATGATAAAGATGAATATTAAAATCAAGAATGAGTTGTGAAAAGAAAAGGAATCGCGATCATTTAAATCCTGGAAAAGTTGTCAGTAAAAGTCATGGGTACGCTGTTATTCAGTTACAGTGACTATGTCTACAGAAATCGCAGGGGAGTCTGTGAAGGCGCTAGGCGAAAGGTAAATGGAATGGGCAAGGGCGATTGGTAAAACAGATTTGTAAAATTCAAGGTAAACTCAATCAAGAGTGTAAAACTCAGTCACGCTTATTTACGACTCAATTCCTTTTAGTCAAACAACGGATCTATCAGTCGATAAAACTCAGACCAAGGGCATATGTAAAATGCATTGAGGGTAAACGCTATATAAATTTTTGTTGTCAGTGAATATGCAATATTGTTGTAATATAATGTGCCAAGGCTGACAAGTAAAAAGCCAATAGATTTTTGTTCCTTATTCCAACAGTTTAACACGTTGTCTGTCAATGTATATAACAATTTCGCAGTGTGTAGTTCAGTATAAAAATTCACTACCAATTTAAACGCTACAATAATTTGCTACCACAAGGAAAGCGCTGGGTAGCATGGTTATCCTTATTCGCCATATACACATTGCTATCCATACTCATTAAAAAACAATTGTCACTAAATTGCTAGAAATTATGTTGTCAAACCCTTAACTACCACGAAATTTAAATAAATGCAGTCAAGTGTGAGTGACACACAGGGTAATTTACCATCAACGTAATAAATTTCCAAGAAGATAAATCACAGTAAATAAAAGGGTTATGTAGAAGCCAATATATGGGTAAAAACACCTAGAAAAAAAAAATAAAAAATAAAAAAATAAAAAAATAAATTAAAAATAAAAATAAAAAAATGAATTGAATGTTGGAATGAGCTAGGAGAAAATCTTAGGCCAGAGGTATATAAACGCAGATTCAATTCGCCCTTAATGTAGTAATGGTAGAGGAAGGATTCGTAGGCCAAAAGTCTTGAAAAGTAGATTAAATTTGCCATAAAAAATATAATAAATCGCAAACAATGCAAATGTCTAGTACTCACCGCATACATTAAAAATGCAGTCCGGATATGAATCAAATACTGAAATTCAAGTGGAAATGGAAAAAAAAAATTCCATAAAAAAATTAAAATGTTTTCATTGAAATCGTAGAGAATATGACACCATCCAAACGCAGAGGTAAAAAAAAACGCAGAGGGTATTGAGTTGATCACAGAGAGAAAGGATGAAAAATACACAGAGGTACTCAATCGCAAGAAGGCGCAAGACAATCGTTCAACCAAGAATAATCAATAGGGGTAGATGATTGGGCAACACATCCTTTGCTCATCATCTACGCACATAAAAGCAGGGCTTTAGGATCTATAGGTCTATTAACACCGAAGTGACGACCCTCAATCTGGCTCCTGGTCGACAGCTTAGGCGTGGACTGGGAAACTAGGGATGAGGACGAAGTAAAAGGCACAACTCTTTGCAACAAATAAATAAAACCAATAGGACAGTCACAGCATTTAGGGATCGAATGTCAAGGGAATCAAGTCAAGCAACGAGCTTAAGGATATGGGTAATTTAAGTTCTCAATTAAATGCTAAGTCAAAC
The DNA here is from genome assembly GCA_010110895.2 of Picea sitchensis. Classification (NCBI taxonomy): domain Eukaryota; kingdom Viridiplantae; phylum Streptophyta; class Pinopsida; order Pinales; family Pinaceae; genus Picea; species Picea sitchensis. The sequence continues at coordinate 75,119 of SNQJ01S0030261.1, read as the reverse complement.
ACCTTATTTACACAGTTAAAAGAACGTAAATCAAAACGTAAGGTAATTAATAATATACCATGTAGAATAAAAGCAACCGTACCATAGCCCTAGGTGACAACTCTGAGTTATTGTCCTGCGCACTCCATGCAGCTCTTGCTTGCCGACCGATGAGACTTCACTGGTACCTCCCAACCAACGCTAGGGGTACTCTTCTTCCCCCTTAGCCCCCCGAGCCACAAAGGGGCCACACACAATAAACCAGAGAACAACTAGCTCCCATCTCGCCTCGCAAGGCCAAGTTACCACTCCTCACTGAGCTAGGTATCCCA